>PVJS01017203.1:23005-36563 GCA_004027185.1 Glis glis | reverse complement strand
AAAAAAAAAAAAAAAAAAAAAAACAGAATAAAGTTTGTGCTTCATTGGGGAGGGAAATGATGGTCACACAATACCATTACAGCCCAGACAGTTGATAAATGGTTGACGGTAGCAGCTTAAGTTCCTTAAGCAAAGCTTGACACAGTGGTATTATTAAGTAACAATGCCCAAGATTTCCCTATGAGGCCCTGTTGATCCTTCTAACCTGCCCACGTAGCTAGGTTTTCAGTGGCACTATGAGGTTTCACAGATCAGCAGTACTTCACAGGGGAGGGGAAAAGTAATCCAAAATTATCGAATAACATGGTTATACAATCTGCGCATAATACAAAAGAGTTGCAACTAAATCATTACCTGGTCATTATCCAATAAAGCCCGAGATGTCAGCAGTGTGAAAATTTGAGATCGGGTATCACCCAAGTCCTTCCTTGATTTATTTCCAGCCAAAGCTTACAATAAACAATGTGACAAGGCAATGGAAGAGGGAAAAAGGAAGGAAGGAGGAAAGAAAAAAAAGCAGGAAGAAAGAAACAAAAAAAAGAAAGGAGGGTTTTTTTGGTTTTTTTCTCTTCTCTTAAAGCTTTTAAGAGCTTCCCATGTAGACCCTCAGCTGATAGCCAGCTCTTGAATGCAGCAAATCCCTCTGCCAATGGAAAGTGGTCCATAGGCATTGTTTCTAAAGAGTTTGTTTATTCAAAATATGTCTGGTTTTGGCATTCAGTTTTCTAAATGAGTGGGGCTCAGGGGCAGTGGCTGAGGTCAGCTTTGCGCACCATTTAATGAACTGTGGTTTTGTTTTGGTTTTTGATGTTTGATGTTTTCTTATGTGTGTGTGTGTGTGTGTGTGTGTGTGTGTGTGTGTGTGTGTGCGTGTTTGCTTTGTTTTGTTTTTTAGTACTGGGAATTGAACTCAGGGGTGTTTTACCTCTCAGCTACACCCCCAGCGCTTTTTTTTTTTAACACAGTCTTGCCAAGTTGCCAAGGGTTGCTGAAGCTGGCCTCGAACCTGTAATCCTCCTGTCTCAGCCTCCTGCCTGTGGTTTCTGAACGCCACCAAACAGTGGTGACTGAGCACAGGAGGACGTGGATGTGGCCGTGAGGGAATTCTTGCAAAGCCTCCCCACTTGGCTTACGCGGAGTTAGAGAAATGCGGGCCTGCGCACACTTGTCGGTGCACATTAGAAGTAAATTTGGGCATTCAGCTTAAAGAACTCACGAGCGGCAAGATGCACAAAGCAGTGCCGGTACGCATTTAGCAGAGTCTTTGTTAGCTCAGCCAGGCAAGGAGGCTTATCAAAAGAAATATGTAAATAACACAACCTGCTTTATAAAGGAAAAGAGAATCAAATTAACCCAAGACATCCATGGTGTAGTTCTATTTTCTGCCCCCAGCCTTCCTTTTTATAACTTGAGACACACAGTCTAACAGTCCAGCTCAAACAATGGCTTAAACACTGAAAAAAAAAAAATCAAAACCAGACCGGGCATCCCTCAGTCCCTATGAGAGAACTCCAGAGGAGTCTTCAGCCCCAAGTAGGATAGTATTATTATTAAATGTAACATTGTCATCGCCAAATTATTGGCTTGGTCAAGGTCCCCCCTTCTCCCTTCTCTCTGGGGGGAAAAAGGGGAAACGTGTTGGAAGAGGCGGGGGAACCAAGCCAATCAAAGTTAAAATAAAGTCTCTTTCTAGCAAGACTACTGTCTATAACATGTTGTTCCTTATAGAAAGTGGGATATGGTGGCATTTGCTTGATTAACTTGCTCGACAAAAGTGACAGCTGCTGTGGGTGCGTGCGGATAAGCTGCACGGCACAGTTCCGCCTTTGTACATCTGTCAGCAAAAAGGGAAGAATAAAGAGTGAAAAGAGACAAATTGGTCCCAAAAGACACTCCATTCAACTTAGGAGGTTTGCCCCATTCAGGCTCTCGCTGTGCGCCTCAAGTACTAAGAGCTTATTCAATTTCATTCACTCATTCGAATGAACCCACAAGTGTTTAATTTCTTATTCTGTCGCCTGAAAAGGGGGGGAGTCTGGAGAGGAAGGGGAGGGAGCCTGGCGGAGGGGCAGTGTGGCTGGCAAGGCAGGGTGATCAGGGCCGCACGTATTAACTCATGGCTAATTTATGGTTTAACTCCCTGTGCCTAGGTCTCAGACCATCTGAGTGCATCATTGCGGGACCTGGTGCAGCCTTCTTCCATCCTGGCTGGTAGATCCAGAGCCATCCATAGCTGTGGCGGGCTCCCAGCAGTCCTGAATGTTTATCTTATCTAAGGACAGTGGTCTGAGGCTTGTGCTGTGTGCAGAAATGGCATGGCTGGTTCCCCAGGGGAAGGTTTGGGAAAGTGATCTGCCAAAGGTGTGGATTCTTTTTTTTTTTTATTCTCCCAGAAAGGGGGAAAAAAAATAGAGGCACACGCAGTGAGAAGTAGCAAGAGGGGAATATGGTTTCCTGAGATTAAAAATAAAGCAGGAGAAAAGGGCGCCATTGGAGGCAGGGCCCAGCTGCACATGGTAGAAACACATGTTAACTTTTCAGAACAGCACTTTGTCTCTTCCTTATCCCAGAGCCCCAGTAGCAGAACCTGCTTCCTGGTCTCCTTTCCACCCACAGAGGTATGGATGCCCGAGTTTTCTTCCTTAGAGTTTAAGATACCTGCTCAAGCCAGGCATGATGGTACACTCCTGTAATCCTAGTCCTTGGGAAGCTGAGACAGAAGGATAGCAGGTTCAAGACCAGCCTCAGCAATTTAGCAAGACCCTCAGCAACTTAGGGAGACCCTGTTTTAAAATAGGGCTGAGGGTGTAACTTAGAGGTAGAATGCCAAAAATTAAAACGAGAAACTAGCCGGGCGTGGTGGCGCACGCTTGTAATCCCAGTACTTTGGGAGGTGGAGACCGGAGGATCCGGGTTCGCGGCCAGCCTCAGCACGCTCGCTCTCTCTCTCTCTCTCTCTCTCCCTCCCTCCCTCCCTCCCTGTTTCTCTCTCTCTCTCTCTACCTAATGAGGCCCTCCGCAACTCGTGAGACCCGGTTTCAAAATAAAGTATAAAAAAAATAGGGCTGGGGGTGTAGCGCGGAGGTAGAATGCCCCTAGGTTCAATTCCTGGTACCGCAAAAAAAAAACACTAGAAATTAGTAACAAAAAATAAAACTAAACAAACAAACAAAAAAAAAATCTCCAGGCCAGGCCACCTGTGTGGCCAGGCTGGGCCCAATGGGCTGCCATCTTTTCTCCGATCTTCCTTCCAGCCCACCTTCTCTTGGAAACCCAAGGCTCCCCCCAGCTTCTGGAACACCATCTGAGTATTGTCTCTGCCCCCACCCCTCCTTTGTTGACACTTTTTGGAAACCACTCGAAGCTATCTCCTGAGAAAGTTCATGTTCTTTCTGATGAGGAATTATTCCCCAGAGAGGCCATGTTCACTAAGTTGATGTAGATCTAGTTTTCAAACTGCTCGCAGGACTTTGGAGAAGAGTTCTGGATCCAGTTGCCATCTGGGGCTTGTGTCTTCCTTGTATTCTGGGCTCTGGATGGCGTCTTCCAGGTGGCATGTTGTGTTTTCATCATCTGCTTGGAAACTAGCTGTGCTGTTTGACCTGAAGCCTTCCATTTACCCGTTTACCTGAACTTTTTCCGCATAATAGCTTGGAAATTATGTGAATATACAGACCATGCTTTTTCATAGCGAGAGGAATGATTAAAACCGCCTCAGCCCAGGAAAGCAACTCTCTCTAAAGTCAATGCGAATTTTCTTAAGTAAAAAACTTTCGACGTCGGCTCACGAAACGCTAATGACTCATGACTACAGAAAGTTTAATATGTGCAAATTATGAAATTAGCCCTAATGTGATTAACCAACCCTGTTTTCAAAAAGACAAAGTTGGCACTCCGCTTTCTCTTTCCGTTCTGTACATGAGTTACCAGCCTTATTTTAGAGTCTGATTTCTATAATCATTTCTATATGGTATGCAAATTTCTTTTTCAGTTGCTTACGTCAATCTGCTTGCGAATTAATGCAGTTAACTCTAAATGTGGCTCCCATACCTAAGAAGCAATCAGAGGAGTGGGCAGATGCTGTTGGTGAATAATCCGAATTCAGTTCATACACTGAATCCTCTCCTGCCTCTCAAGTCTTTGTATGCATATCAGAGAATACTTTTCAGATCAATTATTCCTACTTCTCACATGGTTAATAGGAAATAGGATGTGCCACCCAAACCAGAATTTCGTTTTCGACATAATTGAGCTTTAAATGATTGAGATGACTTGAAAGTGTGAATTTAGGTTGTAACTATACATTCTCTCAAAACAGTGGGTTCCTTTGAGAGGACAGAGGCTAAAGGCATGGGGGTCCATTTTCTCAATGCACAGGGAGGCCTATGACTAAATCCCCAACATATCCAGAGAAAAATAGGCCCGGGGAAAAAGGTATTGTTAAGGCTGATCAGTTTGTTAATGCCCAAACTGCACACCTGCCCTGGGAGACCCAGGTGGCAGACAAGGCCTGGCTAGAAACTGATTGAAGCTTAATCACATTGGCCTCATTATTTATGTCTCTTGGAGAGAGGAGTGGTCTGAACTGAGAAATTCCAGGTACATTAGAGAGCCGTTCCTTTTCTCTTAGATACCACAGTTCCGTGGTCGGCTTGCCAAAAGTGGAGTGTCAGCCTCTGACATTTGCTACAAGAACTTGTCTGTTTAGTAGAAGTCGCGCGTGATTGTACCCTGATTCTTCCGCGCTAGGTCCTGTTGGTCAGCAGGGGGTGTTGGAACAGCTGTGTGGGCCCACGTTCCCTCTTTCATTCAGGATTTGACCACCAGTTACATTTTTATTCAATTATATAGACGCTCAGCAGAAAAGTCATGTTGGGTCCAGGCAAGCACAGATCTCATTTTGATATCTAAATTGGATTCTTTCATCCATGACAGCAGGGCTTTAGGGGCTGATCAAAAGAGGGGGAAGGTATATTTTGCTATTTGGGTACCCTGAGTTCAAAGGTAGAAGGATGTTGAAGGCATTTGCCCAGCTCCTCATTTAACTTGACATTAAGTAGGGGACAGAGGTATTAAAAAAAAAAAGTATGTATATAGGGAACCCAGGGGCTTCAGGTTCCCCAAGGGTCAGAAGCAGGAAAAATGTGATAAAAATTAAAAGCCACTTTATTTGTACGGCTTATGACATTTCCTTTTCTTCCCTTTTCATAGAGAACAAATACATACCAATATTATATACTACAGAAATGTAAAATGAGGCTTAAAAAGTCACTACTTCTTTAGGTCCTTAGAGTTAAATGAGTTTCATTTAAACTGCTTGGAACAGTCCCTGACACATGGTAAGTGATCACTAAATGTTTTCCGCTATTATTTTTATGGTAATTGCTAATTATTGTTAATGTCACTAGAAAACTTCTTTCCAAAGTGGGTTCATCATTATATGAATACCCTGAGACATATTAGTAAGTGGCTGTTTAGTCAAATACATTTGGAAAAACACAGACCTATATGGATTTCTTTACTACAGAACTTTTCAGAGCATTTAACATGTTAAGGTAATGTGACCAATCTAAAATTCCAAGAGTAATCTGATGGAGCTTACTGTATGCACCTGTGTATTCATGTGAATGTTCACAAGCCAGTGGAACATGCAAACTAGAAAAGTGTAGGCTAATATTACCTTTATTTCCTTCTCAGAGCTTACAGTTCTATCCCTCAGGATAACTTATTTTGTCCTGTCTGCACTTAGGCCCGTTGACAGGATAAAATTGCAACAGTTCCCCCAAAAGAGCCTCCAATATTCCTCCTGCCCAATTCTGGAGACTCAGAAAGCAGCACTTTTCCTGCAGCTGGGAGGCTGCTGGTCTTTGACACACACATGTGCTTTTCTTTTGCCGAGCATTGTTCTGTGTCTTCATATGTTTTCAAAAGCATCCCTCAGCCCCAGATCCATAAACTTCAGAACCACCCTGGATTCAAAAGGCAAAAGGCCCTTCCTCACAATCCCGAAACAAGTTCTCATCCTAGACAAAGAGAGGAGTAGCTTCTAAGTGGAGTGTTCCCAAACAAGTATATGTTCTCCACTTAAATAAATAAAAAGACAAACTCTTTGGATTGGTTCAGCTGGGCCGGAGCCCTGCGATAAGAGGTCACTGGTGTGAGTTACTATGGTAATTGAGTAGTATCACCAATAGTTTTGCTCTCATGAGCATTAAAGCACATAATAATAGGCCAACAACAGTGGTTAAAGCAAGCAGGTAGGATTACTATGTTCTTTTGTCAGAAGTATATAATGTCTTGTAGTCAGTTTTAAAGACTTCTCAACCCCCAAATCCACCCCCCCTGTCACCTGCTGAGTAATTTTGTATGCTTAATCTCCTACCCTCAACTCCAAGCTCTCTGCTAATTTGAAGCAAATGGGTATTTCTGACATTAAATGGGGCAGCAAGGAAGCTCTGACCTAGAAAACCCACATTCTGAAGCACTTGGAAAAATATTCTTTTCCACAATTTTGTTAAGACTCTTTTGAATGATGAAGAGAAGGGAGAAGAAAAAAAAATAGCTTCCACTGAAACCCAAGGTTGCAGCCTTCTGATGAGGGGTGGTTTCTTGTTTTTTTGTTTTTGGGTTTTTTTTTTTTTTGCAGAACAAGAAAAAAAGAAAGAAAAACTTGCAGAGCATCCCCGCTCCCAACTTCCCCCATAAAACTTGTCACTTCGCATAGCCATCCGCTACCCCAACAATAATCACTCCGTGCCTATTGCTAATTGCAAGCACAGCTGAGGCCCAGCGGGGGGCCCTTGCACAGTCTCAGGCCTTTATACGAGACTCAATCTGTTGTATGGCACTCGTTCACACACAAAAAAACTACCAGCAAAGGCAGAAAGAGGCAGAGTCACAGGTTTCTTGTAATCCCTCCGCCTCCCCGCTGACAGCCCAGCCCTAGAAGCATTCCTGGTTTTGTCCTCCTCTTTACAAAATCCGAAGTGACCTTAAGCTGCGAGCATGTCAGCTTTTGAATGTGAAGTTGCCGGCTTCTTCAGGTGCATTAAGGAGCGGGGAGGGCTGCATCTGGCTTCGGAGTGTCTGTTTGCAGCACCCCTGGGGCGAGCTGTGGCTTCCTGTAACATGTAAAATATGAGTGTGAACTCAGGGTTCATGGCAAGGAACAGGAGGTCATGCCTCCATTCAGTTCTAAGTAAAGAGACCGGGAGTTTGCAGATGTTTTTCTGTATGTGTAATGACACCACCCCCCTCCCCAGCCACCAAGCAACCGAGCGCCGTTTCTTGATAAAATGTGCCACAATCAGTGTGCTACTTGCAGATTTATTCATATCAATTTTTGCAATTTATATATTCAGAGACAAGATTTGCTATTTCGGCAACTTTATGTTGGGTGTCGTCGTACGTTTGCGTCTAGAGAAAGGGGGAAGGAAGAAGTATGGGGTGGGGAGGGTGGGCAAAGAAAGAAAAGAAATTGAGTCTGTTCCCTGGGCCACCGGCTGGGGTGTTGTCAAGGAGACAAAGCGTCAGACTGGAGGGTCTGTGCCCCCCTTTGCCCAGTGGTTACTTCCTGCCCAGGCCAAGAGCTGGGACATCTATTGCTTTGGGCCCAGAATAAGGTCCATAAATGGCTACTGGGCAGGAAGAGTGGGTTTTGGGGGGCGGGGACAATCCCTTGGGTAGACAAGGCCCAGGCCACCTGAGCCTTCCTGTCCTCCCAGAGGTCAAGAGCAGCTGGGTCCAGGTAGCTCCTGGACATGGCCTCCACTGGGGCCCAGCAGGAGGACTCGCTCCTTCCTTTCTGCCTTGCCGTCCTCCCTGACCCAAAGGGAGCTCAGCCTCCCTCGAATTCCTGCTTGCAGAAATTTCCTTTCCCAGCCCAAAGCCCCACACTGGCTGTATTTTCCCCGGAAGGAAGACATTGGTGGAAGGAACAGGGAGCCTAATCCTCCTGAGCCTGGGGAGTAAATGCTCCTCAGTGGGCCAGTGTTAATTGCCAAGCTTGGTGCAAAGATCATTTTGAGGCATTTAAGAAATACATGATTTTTATTAGTATAACTGTTCCACGTAGGAGTTATTTCTCAGCAAAGGGCAAAAGCTTTGCCTGCCTCGCATTATTAGCCTAATTCCACTTAATTGTTTCCTAAAATAAGGGCTTCCTGAACACACATTCTAAACCTTAATAAGTCTGTTGTAGTGGGAATGGTTCTGGATGGGGAGCTGCTGCCCTTTGGGGCAGCCACGGTCTTGGAGCTAACTGAGAGGCGCTTGATCAAATCTGAGCTTGGAAAATTGGAGGGAGGGGTTGGCGTGGGGATGAGGGAGACTCTGCAAGGCATGCGGAATGACGTGGCACACAGTGCAGAAAATGGATCCTCTTTTTGTGTCGTTTGGACCCAATCCTCTCTGAGGATTCTCAGTTCTCATCTCTGGGCTTCATTTAATTCTGTTTCACAGATTTAGAAATGTTGGCCCTGTGGCATGTTTTAAATAAACCAAATAAATGACTGAGCAAATGCTACCAGATTTGTTCTTTGTTCTTCACGGTCTCAAATCTCGACCTTGAGAAACTGTCTCTGTCCTGGGATTAAATGAAACACCCACATCCATCTTACAAAGAATTTTGTTTTGTTTTTTTCTTTTTGGAAAGCATGGTTCATGTTCCACATTAGAATATGTACATTGCTACATATCTGAGCTTCCTGAAACAGTTTCCTTTTCAGTATGGAAAGCGATTTTTATTTCCTTTTTTTATTGTAGTAAAAGGACATAACATAAAATATACCATCCTAACCATTTCAAAGGGTTCAGTTCTATAGTGTTAAGTAGATTCAGTGTTGGACAACCTATCTCTAGAACTCTTTTCATCTTGAAAAACTGAAGCTCTATGCCCATTAAACCACAATTTTCCATTTTTCCTCCCCTTACAACTGGCAACCATCATTCTATTATCTGTTTCTATGAATTTGCCTATTCTAGATAACCTCTTATGAGTGAAATTATTTCTGTGACTGGCTTATTTCACTTCGCATGATGCCCTAAACATCCATCCATTTCGTGGCATATGACAGAATTTCCTTCACTTTTAAGGCTGCATGATACTCCATTGTATGCATCCGCCATACTCTCCATTCATCTCCTGATGGACGTTGGGTTGCTTTCACCTCGACTGTTGTGAGGGGTGCTGCTCCAGGCACAGGTGTATAGGTATCTCTTGAGATCCTGCTGTCAAGTTTTTTGCATCTGTACCCAGAAGCAGAATTACTGCTTCACTCATCTTTCTATGATATCACTTACTCTGGTTGTGAAAATGGTGGAAGAGTGGTATTTGCACTTGGGTTGAGGGAATATTCCTGATGAGATTCCCACAAGGACCTCTGATTTTCCATCTTTGGTGCTCCTGTCTTTTAGTAGATATTTGTGAGCTGATCTCTGACTTCATTTTCTATTCAAAGTTAGCAAACTGTCTCCAGGAACATCATGATTTGGGAAGGAAAGCCTTTCAGAGACCAGCACACCTCCTAGCAGGTGACCACCCACCTTACTGAGACATGAGGTCAGGGAGGACATGAATGGATGTTATGACTTGTTGGGTGTCTTACAAACTGATTGACTAGGCAGTGGTGAAATCATGAACAGTCTGGCTTTGGCTAACTTGTATAATTTACTGAGACCACCAACAGGTTCATCAAACCACTAAAAAAACATATCTTCCTGAGAGAGACCCCTATAGACCACGTAGACTAAGCTTTGGATTAAGCTCACCTGCTTGGTTGCTTTCAGGAAGGATCCTTCTAGACTCTTACCCCGAAGCAGCTAAGATCTGTAGGGCTGACCTGGGATAGAAGGCTGCAGCATAGGAAGTCAGGGGCCCAAGTTTGGATTCATTATTTTGACGATTATTTGAAATGGTAATGTTGAATAATTACTTATTGTTGGATATTCACCCCACATTTCAAGTTTAAAGAGTTGGGATTTGTTCTCAAACAGATAACTGCTTCTTTTAATAAAACAATATGAAGATATTATTTAGGCCATTTCTAAAAGGGGTTAAAATAATGTTGCTCCCAAATGCTAAATTCCATATGCATATTCCTACAGAAGAAGCAAAAATTCTAAGCAGTTACAATTTAAATCTTTGTTTAATATTATTATTTCTTTGGCATTATCCCTTCATTATGAGACAAGGCCAAAGGCAAAAGAGTAGCAGATTCTCTCAGCTCCGGGCATAGGGTCTCAGCCTTCTCCATTGGTGACCCTGCAGGGAGACGCAATCTGATCATCTGGCAGAGCCACAGCAAGTTGTGTAAAAACTTCAATAAATCAAGTGTAGTGGCTCACACCAATAATCCCAGTACTTGGGAGGCTTTGACAGGAGGATCGCAAGTTCAAGGCCAGCCTCAGCAACTTAATGAGGCCCCGTTTCAAAATAAAAAAATAAAAAGGGCTGGGGGTGTAGCTTGAAGGTAAAATGCCTCTGGGTTCAGTCCCCAGTCCAATAAACAAAAACAAAACAAAACAAAAAAATGGCTTTAATAAGATGGATTTTTAGGCATCCAAAGAATTAAAAAAAAAAAAAAAGCTTCAGCTAAAGAGGACATCTGAGGCAGCTGGGAAGGTCACTCTGCTGCCCCACATCCTCTGCTCCGGCGTCTGTGGCTTTGAACTTCAGCTGAGCGTCCTGAAGCTGTGGCTGGGAAGTACCCATGTTTCAGAGCAGTTGTTTCGAAGGATCAAATCCTGAATTACAGCACGCGCAAGCGAGCGGACGTTGGCATCATCCCATGAGGCGCTCTTCTGAAGGCTCTGCCCCGTGGCGTGGCGGAAGTGGCTTGAACCAACCGGGTCTTGTCAGACCCTTTCTGAATCTTTGATCAGAATACAATCACAAGACAGGCGTGGTGGTTCATGCCAGTAATTCCAGTACTTGGGAGGCTGAGACAGGAGGATCACAGGTTCGAGGCCAGCCTTAGCAACTTAGCAAGGCCCTCAGCAGCCTAGTGAAACCCTGTTTCAAAATAAAAAATAAAATAAAGTAGCTCTGAGGTAGAACACCCCTGGGTTCAATCCCCTGTACCAAAAAAAGAATACCAAACACAGCCAGATCCCTGGCAGTTGTTCACCCTGAGAGATGGTATTTTGGTAGAACTGTAAAAAGAAGAAAAAGAAAAGGAAAGGGAAAAAAAAAACCCTAGATGATGCTTTTCACAGGTTCTTAAATTACCTGAAATTGTAAGGAAGAAATATGCATTGAAACCTTCAAACGTAAAATATTTCATTACAGTATTTCAATACGGCCATTTAAATAGGTGGTGGGAATTTTTTTCCTAACTAATAACAACCCACTTTTGTCACTAAAAACAAAGTGAAGAGCTTAGTCACATGGGTGTGGTCAAGGTGTGATCTTCCTCTTTAACTCCTTGCCAAACAAACAAAATGTCATTTCTTCATTAGAGAAGATGCGGAGCCAGTTTCTCCAATGTATGTTGGATTGGAGAAAAGGTACTTTCCAGAGAAAGAGATAAAAATCCTTCAGCATTCACTGCATCTTTGGGCCAAAAACACATGTTGCTTACCATGCAGTTACCAGATTACCTGTTCACTCAGGCATTTTTAGAAGAATAGAAGCTGCTAAAAAAAAAAAAAAAAGTTTTACACAACTCTGAGTAGCTCGCACTTGGGGCTGTTTGATCTCTTATGAAGCAGGGTAGGATGTGGCATCGCTCCCATAATAATGGCTAATGCTCATATGTGCCTGGCACTGTCGTGAGCACCCAACACGTATTAACTCATTTAATCCCCACAACAACCCTAAGTAGGTGTTTTGTTCGTTTGGTTTTTGTGGTACTGAGGATTGAACCCAGGGCATTCTACCTCTGAGCTATACCAAAACCCTATTTTTTTTTTATTTTATTTTGAAACAGGATCTCGCTAGGTTGATGAGAGTCTCACTATGCGCTGAGTCTAGTCTTAACCTGTGATCCTCCTATCTCAGTCTCCCAAGTACTGGGATTACAGGCATGCGCCACCACACCCAGCTCTAAGAAGGTTTTATTATTATCATCCCCACTTACCAGATGAGAAATCTGAGGCACACAGAGGTTAAAAGGGGTTTGTCAAGATTCAGATGCAGGAGGGCTGGGTCCGATACATTCTGCTAGCCACCAGGTCTCTCAAACTCCTGAATCTGTGCTCCATCTCTTGCTAGCTACTAGACCTCTTTATCTCCCTGAGCCTCAGCTTCCTCATCTTTAAAGTGAAACTATGGGCGACCAAACTCAATGACAGCACTTATTCAGAATTTAGCTATGAACCACTCAGAGTCTCAGCTCGTTGACTTCTGGCATCGGTGGCATGAATACACCAGTTTTGAAGGAAATGCAGTGTGTGTGTGTGTGTGTGTGTGTGTGTTAGTTACTAGAGATTCAACCCAGAGGCATTCTACCTCCAAGCTATACCCCCTGCCCTTTTTATTTTGTTGTTATTGTTTGGAAACAGGGTCTCCCTATGTTGCTGAAGCACTCCTCAAACCTGCAATCTTCCTGTCTCAGCCTCCCAAGTACTGGGATTACAGGCATGTGCCACCACACCCAGCTGAAAATGCATATTTAGAAATGAACATAGAATGTAGTTCCTAGTGAGTTTCAGCTGCCACACAGGCAAAGGATGTATTCTACAGAGTGACAAGTTTTTACTCAAAGAAGGTGTGTAAAGATGTACATTTGTATATCATGAGGTTATCAGTTCTTGGGCCAAAGACCATCATATTTTAAAAGCTTATTTTTCAAAGAGCTAAATATCATCTTTTTTTTTTTTTGTGGTACCGGGGATTGAACGCAGGGGCGTTCTACCTCCGCGCTACACCCCCAGCCCTATTTTTTATACTTTATTTATACTTTATTTTTATACTTTATTTTATACTTTATTTATTCACGAAGTTGTGGAGGGCCTCACTAAGTAGAGAGAGAGAGAGAGACAGGGAGAGAGAGAGAAAGAGAGCGTGTGCGCGTGTGCGCATGTGCGCATGTGCGCGCGCGCGCCCGCGTACGTGCTTAAGCTGAGGCTGGCCGCGAACCCAGATCCTCTGGTCTCCGCCTCCCAAAGTACTGGGATTACAAGCGTGCGCCACCACGCCCGGCTATCATCTTTAATTATGAGCACAGAGCAACTTGTCTTGGTGTGTGTATGTGTATTTGTATGTGTATGAATGTATGTGTTTTGCTGAAAGTGATAAACTATAGTATCCATGTTACACATCAGAAAAAATTTTCTTTGGAGAAAAAAGAAACACAGGAAGTAATGAGGTTTGCACTGGACTGTTATCCTTGAGTTGTGAATTTACTTGGAATTGTTTCTTTCATAGCACTGCCTGATGACATCTTTAATTTTTTTTTTTTTTTTTTTTTTGCAGTACCAGGGATTGAACGCAGGGGCATTCTACCTCCGTGCTACATCCCCGGCCCTATTTTTTATACTTTATTTTGAAACTGGGTCTCACGAAGTTGCGGAGGGCCTCACTAAGGAGAGAGAGAGAGGGAGAGAGAGAGAGAGACAG
>PVJS01017203.1:0-22905 GCA_004027185.1 Glis glis | reverse complement strand
TCTTTAATTTTTTGAGACAAATTTTCTTCTCCTGATGTGAAAAGTTCTACCATTTTGCTCTTCTTTTTCACTGAAAATTTTAAAGTTTATAATGTTGTAACCTCCTATCTCTAAAACTGTTCAGAAAACTCAAGCCATTATAATGAGGGCAACTTTTCTAGTTGTCTTTTTCCTTGAAAACAAAGTACCCATGATGAGAAATTTCTCCCACTGGCAACTGCGGCATTATCAACACAAAATAAGAAGAGAAGGGAGGACTAGGAAAAGAAGAAAAAATACATTAACTCTAGCTAAAAATGGTATCCCTCATGCACAGCCAAGTTTTTCTAATCATTTCCTTCAAGAGTAAGCAATGGAGTTGGGTGTAGTGGCACATGCCTGTAATCCCAGTACTTGGGAGGCTGAGACAGGAAGATCACAAGTTCAAGACCAGCCTCAGCAGTTTAGCAAGACACTCAGCAACTTGAGAGTGAAAATAAAAAAAAAAAAACATAGGGCTGGGATTGTAGCTTTGAGGTAGAATGCCCCTGGGTGTGTGTGTGTGTGTGTGTGTGTGTAACAGAGAGAGAGAGAGAGAAGCAATGATTGTCTCTCATTCACCAATTAATTAAAGTCACTGAAAGGTTTTCTGTGGGAATGCCCCTAAGTCCCCACATTCTGCTTAGCCACTTTTGAAGCCCATAAATTGTAGTTTCTTTTCTACTCCAAGTCAAGCCTGGGCTCTGGAGGAAACAGGTTTAACAACATTGTTCTACCCATACATTTCCCCTTAGAGAACTTCAGAACTGAAAAACTTTGTCATAAAGATACCTCAAACTAGACCTACTGCAATATAACCAATCCTTTGCTTTATTTATTTATTTTTATTTTTTAAGTATTGAGTTGAATGCAAACAACTTATACAGATTTAATGGTAAATGACTCACTTCAAATCTGTCCTACTACTGAGTAATGTGTGCCCTTTCTCCTCATCTGCAAAACTGGCCTGTTCATAGCATCAACCACTGATCAGTTCATCTCAATGATTAAATTATATTGTGCTTGTAGTATGTTTTGGGCAGAGCCTGCACATTTTAAGGGAACAATATTCCATGAATAGATAACTATTTTTATTAACTGTGCCCACCCTTGCAGTGTGCATACATGGGATTAAGCATTAGGAATCCCATGCAAAATAGTAGTTTGTTGAAAACAGGAGACTCAAGCCTGATAGGATGGTCTGGTCTGACTGGAATTTGCATAAGTTAAGGAGATAAGTTGCCCTTGTGACATGTGCATATGGAATATAGTGAATACACCTATCTCCTTTCAGCCTCTATTCCTTATTTCCATAGCCACTCATCTGTGAAATGTAGCTTGTTCTGAAAACAAAAGTCCCATTAACAGGAATGTCTCAGCCAGGCATGGTGGCTCATTGCCTGTAATCCCAGTACTTGGGAGGCTAAGACAGGAGGATCACAGGTTTGAGGCCAGCCTCAGCAATTTAGCAAGGCCCTCAGCAACTTAGTGAGACCCTGCTTCAAAATATAAAATAAAATAAGGGCTAGGGGTATAGCTCAGAAGTAGAATCCCCTGGGTTCAAACCCCAGTAAAACACACACACACACACACACACACACACACACACACACACACACACACACCAAAAAACAGGAATGTCTCTCTAGGATATCAAATTAATATCCAGATGTTTGGGTGAAGAATTAAGCCTTACATACATGGCAGAAGACACAACCACAGCAGCAGTCACTATAGCAGCACTCTACATTGCTGCTTGGAGATTACCAAAATCCAAGCAAAAGCCCATCTTCTGTCCAGTGAGGTGTTAATTATTTATCTTACGTCTCAATCCTGGGGATAAAGTTTCCAGTGAATCCAAGGGCGAAGACTAGGGAGAAGTGAATGACCCACTGCTCAGTTGCAACATTGATGGGAGAGCCAAAAAAACCAACAAATTAATACAACACTTTTTTTTTTTGCGGTACCGGGGATTGAACCCAGGGGCGTTCTACCTCCGAGCTATACCCCTGGCCCTATTTTTTATACTTCATTTTGAAACCGGGTCTCACGAAGTTACAGAGGGCCTCACTAAGTAGCTGAGGCTGGCCGGGAACCCAGATCCTCCGGTCTCCGCCTCCCAAGTACTGGGATTACAAGCATGCGCCATCACGCCCGGCTTAATACAACACTTTTTAAAAAAATCAAAGTTAATGTTAAAAATCCATAATAAATAAAATATCAAAATTCTAATGAGAGTTAATATTCAAGCATGCTCTTCACAATCTGGCTGCACTGCCTTACCCTGATCCTGGCTGTAGTGAACTCTGATGCTACAAAGATACATTTTGTGTGTAAGGATTTCTCTACATGAAGTTAGTATGTTTGCAGGGCAAATATGTGAGTGGATCTGCCTAGTAATGACATAAGTTTCTATTAGAAATGGATCAAGAAAATTTCTTTGTGTTGCAATTGAAAGTATGTCTGTTATGTTTCTGAGAGTATATCAGTGGCAAAAGTTATATTGAATGCTTAATATGTGATAGTTATTCTACTAAGCACTTTACATCAATCATCTCTTTTCATGCTCACAGTAATCCTATGAAGTAGGTACTGGCATTATCCCCAAAAGGAGATTGAAGGTTAGAGAAGTAAGCAGTTTGCTTGAGGCAATCCAGTTAGCAAGCAGCCATCCTAAGCTTGAACTTGTACTTATCCCCATAGGGTTTAAGAAATTACTCGTTCGTTGTCTGGATCCTTTTAACCCAAGACCTCAGTCCAGAACAATACAGTTTAAAATGTGCTTTAGGAACCCAAGATAGTGTGATAGGTTTGGGTGATGATCTAATGCAAAATAACTTCTCAATGAAGTGGCATTGCTAATAGCTACTCATGTTTTGGGTAAAGCTTATGCATAGAATTCCAGAGATATTCCAAAAGGAATAATTTCTCCACCACATGGCTTTCTCTGGTAACTTGTTCTGGTATTCTTCCTTGTGTTTTGGTATCTCTTAGGCTGAGAGACAGTGAGAAAAAAGAAGTGAGAAATGATGGTGGTTGTTGGTAGTGGTAATGATGATAATGGTGGTAGTGGTGATGATGATGGTGGTAGTGGTGATGATGAAGGTGGTAGTGGTGATGGTGAAGATAGTGGTGATGATGAAGGTGGTAGTGATGGTGGTGCTGGTGATGATAATGGTGGTAGTAATGGTGATGGTAGTGGCGGTGGTGGTAGTGATGGTGATGATGATGGTGAGTGATGATGGTAGTGGTGACGGTGATGATGATGGTTGCAATGGAGGAGTTGATGGTAGTGGGGATATTGCTACTGGTAGGCAACATTTCTTGCAGCCTTATCATGTGGCAAGTACCCTAATGAGTGCTTTACTACTATTATTTCATTTACTCATCAGAAAAGGCCTATAAAAGTTCAATTAATTTCCATTTTCATCAGGAAACTGAATCTCTGAGACTGTAAGTAACTTGCTCAGGATAGCAAACTCAAACATGTGTTAGGGCCTGTGCTCTTGACCACTATGTTATAGAAAGTGGGAAATAAGAATTAAATGGTTAAAGTTTTTTGTATATTTTTATTGATGCATTGTAATTATATACCATAAGTGAGATTCAAAATGGTACATAAATATATGTGCAAGTTACTTGATGTTTTTCCCCTGTATCCTGCCCCATGTCCCCTTCCTCCCCATACATATTAGTGAGATTGGTAGTAATACCTTCATGTATGGATATAACCTTGTTTGAATTATTCCTTTCTTCAAGCCTCATTTTTTCTCTCTCTACCTCCCTCCCCCAGTCCCCTTCCACTATTCCACCCGTCCCTCTCCTCATTTATCTGAAGTCCCTTTTGTTTCCTATTTTCTCCCTAGCTTCCACATATGAGAGAAAACATATGACTTTCTGAGACTGGCCGATCTCACTGAGCATAATGTTGACTAGTTCCATCCATTTTCCTGCAAATGGCATAATTGTGTTTTTCTTTATGGCTGAGTAAAACTCTTTTGTGTCTATATACCACATTTTCTCTATCTACATGGTTAAGTTTTGGATCAGCCTTCTAGTTTTTTGGTTTTTGTTTTTTTTTGTGTGTGGTACCGGGGATTGAACCCAGGGGCATTCTACCTCCAAGCTACACCCCCGGCCCTATTTTTTTATCCTTTATTTTGAAACGAGGTCTCACAAAGTTGCGGAGGGCCTCACTAAGTAGCTGAGGCTGGCTGGGAACCCAGATCCTCTGGTCTCAGCCTCCCAAATACTGCGATTACAAGCGTGCGCCACCACTCCTGGCTCTTCTAGCACCTTTTTAAAAGAGCCTTCAGATCTAGTTGCTGCCATTGGAGAAGCTCCCAACTTCCCAAGGGCCCTGAAACCAACAGGCCATAGCTGTGATGGGTGTCCTTTTGGGTTCCAAGTAGAAAACATTCACAGAATTATCCCCCAGGGACATATTCTAAAGGAACACAGGCTACTAGAGACTTTATTTCTCTATCGCTTTTTAAAGATTAAAATAACCTTAGGAAACTCCAAATGAATATAACTGAATTAAGGGGAGGCAGCCAAGGAGTCTTGATTATACTTAAATACTTAGTACATGTCACCAGCTCTCAATTCTTATTTCTACAAATTTAGAGAACATTTTACCAAAAATGTAGTGCCCAGGTGTTAGGAGAGCTCCAGAAAAGGCATATCTGAACCAAAGACAAAACAAAATGGGGAGAACTTAAAATGTTTTATGAATTTCATCTTTCAAAGAATCATAACAAATCTGCTGCATTAGCATTAATCTCAAATAAAGCAAACCTGATTAATAAGCACTGGAAGAGGAAGAGCAGGAATGGTGCAGACACCCAGGAATGTGCCGATAAATGTTGAATGATTAGCTAGGCATAGTGGAACATGCCTGTCATCCTAGTACTTGGGAGGCTGAGACAGGAGGATCACAGGCTGGAGGCTAGCACATGGCAATGTAGCAAGACCCTGTTTCAAAATAAAAAATAAAAAAGGGTGGGGGGTGTAGCTCAGAGGTAGAATGCCCCTGGATTCAATCCCTAGTACCCCCCCCCACACACACACACACAAATATTTAACGATTGGTGTTCTGGGAGTGAAAAAGTCATGGTTTGTGGCATTCGCCAATTTCTGTGGTGTAAAGACCTCCACTCTGGGCTGTTTCTGGCTATCCATGTGGTTTTTCATGAATGCAGAGCTGGGAGAGATGCACAGTATCAGCTCTTATGACCAGCGCATGACCATATCCGCTCAGGAGATAATAATGGCAGACAACCTGATAATTCAGCCCAGTAGCCATCCTGGAGAACGGCCACTTCTGGGGTTACTAACTGTGTGTTCTTGGGCAAGTCCTTCACCTCTCTGGGGCTTTGTTTCCTCCTCTCCAAAGGATAAGGACGATCCCTTTCACCTCTAACATTTTAAAGTTCTAGAAGGCGGTGCCTCCGGCTTCTCCGACATCCAAATGCCTTTAAGCGCCTTTCTGGAAAACCAAGTTAGCTCTGTGCTGTATCCAAAAGCGCCTCCAATTTCATCTACTGAGCATAAGGTTTGGAAAGGAGTAACTGACTCCCTTTTGCCTCTTTAAATGTGCAGCCAATGGGGCATCATCCATTTTTTACACTTCTTTTTGCTAGATGTGCGATCCAGGAGGAAAAGCATGGATGTTCCAGGGCTTTCTTGTTCTCCTGGGGTGGGGATCTGCGTGTGATGTGCTGATCCCCTGGTGCATGCATTTCCTCCCTCACTATCCTTTTCGGCAGCAGAGCAGGACTGTTGATAGTATGATACCTTTTTATTTGTATTTTTATTTATTTTACTACTATGTTAAAGTCATTTATGAGAGTGGGAACTGCCAACATAAAATGGAGGGGTGGGGTGCTATATATATATATTTTTTTTTTTTCCTGAAAGGTGGCACGTCTCTCAGCAAAGAGAAAAAGGCATGTTGCACAAGGCCTGCTGGCAGTGATACCAGCCAGCACCGCTTTGCCTGTTGTCACAGCCAAAGCAAAATGCCACCTCTGCCTAGAAGCCAGAGTGCCACACTCTTCTTTTGTGTCCCAGAGATATACCCTTCATGAGTCCCTGGGCTTGGAGGTTTGGCCAGGAAGTGGCCACGGCTGCTTGAAGGTCAAGCAAGACAACTTCCAAGAGGCCAATGACAGAGGGAGGTTGTTCACGGCTCTTGAAATAGATTTTTTGAGCCCTCAGATTGCATGTCAGATACAGCCAGTGAATGTGAATTTGAGGCTCTGGGAGAGACAGGAGAGACCCCAGTTGCAGAGAGTAAGGTAAGATGCACAGACACCCATGACCCAGGGACTCTCTTCTTGCCGGACTTCCGCTGAGACATCGCAGATGCCACAGCAGCAAATGTTCCAGAATCCCAAGTCAGGAGGTGCCCAAAACCTTTCCCCACCACCAGCCACTACCAAAAGAAGTTTCAGGCAAATATTCTCACCCCTAGAGGGAAAAACCTGTCCGTGCCTGAAGTTGGTTGACCCTGGCTATCACCCTCCCTCCATGCACATCTCAAGAAAGAAAGAAAGAAAAATCCCCCAGCCCCCTCACCCCGCCTGCTCCCTGGGGAGGGACAGAAGGTTCCTGAAACTAACAGTTTCGCCTCCATGATCTTTAAAAGAGCAGGAGTTGGCTGTCAGGCTGCAGCGCTGCCTGCATGGGGGTAGTGTGGTCTCTGCGGTGGCGGCTGGGCTCCAAGGAGAGCCTGGGTTGGCTCTGAGGAGACAGGAGCCTAGATATGAGAGATCGCAAAGAAGGCCTCATGCGCCATGGCTGAGATGATGTCGCTTCTTGCAAGGTGAAACTTGGCACTTCTACCTTGCAAGTAAAAACCCAAATTAATTTTTTTTTAGAGAAATTAAGTCAGAAACAAGGCTTCAGAAAAACTGTGAGTGTTAGGCATAAACTGATTTTGGATGATCTTTAGGTGAGAAAGGGTGGAGTTACCATCGGAAACATGTTTTTATTTATGCTTTACGAATCCCCACTGGTACGCGATGTGTGTGTGTGCCTGAGTATGCGTGTGTGTATCGGTTAGCATGAAAGTATGCATCGTCTCAATCCTCCAGCCACCCTTTTTTCCCCTCCTGCATCTTTTCTGTGCACAGTTCATATAGATGCCCCATAAATAAATATATAGGTCCGTCCACACCTTTTCATTTTATTTGTAAATTGTTTGATATAAGCGGCAGAGCGTAATGAAACCTGGTGAAGTTGAAAAGATTAGATTTTTTTTTCATCCTGACACTTCATAACACTGTTCATATGTCTCCGAGTGAGATTTATGAATATATGAGCAGTATTGCAAAATTATACTGCACCAGAGACTTCCTGCTCCACAGGGGTGGCAGTCTACAGTGACACAGCTTCAAGCATTTTTCACAGAAAAGAAGCAAAATTTAACCCCCTTAAGGGGAAGTATGATTTCAACAGCTTGAAATGAGCTCATTTGTAGATGGGTTTTTTTCCCCCTTCTCATCTTCCATAATTTTTTGGTGTTAATATTAAAACAGATTGCAGAGCCAACATAAGGGCACATAAGCTGCCCACAGTAGAGTTTGGCCTTAAAGAGAAATCCTCATTCATTGTCTTTAGCAGGAATGCCCCAATCAGGTAAATGAAGGTAAAGGGCCCCTCAATTCCTACGGCTCTCAGAATTGTACTTAGCAGACAAGGGTCCGGGCTTCTCAAAAGGTAAGTGGCATGCACGCACCTCAGCTATTCAGTGGAAAAGCCCCCACTCTCTGGACTCCAGAGACAATGGTGTTAAGAACCAAGCAATGCCTTGAATCTCAGTTGAGTGAAATTAACCAATTAAAATGAGAATCAGAAGCGTGAACGATGGTCTGTAGGAATGGACTGTATATGAAATGTCCAGAGAAGAAGAGTTCTGTGTTAGATTCCAAGTTCTCCCCACTCTCATTTAGACTGATCCAGTACCTTGTGGTTTTATGGAAATAAATGTTCATGATCTCTGTGCTCCCCAGAATTCTCTTTAACCGTTTTGCTTCCTCCTGGAACAGAGCAGGGTGCTCAGGCGTGGTTGGTTCCCTCTCTGCCCTGTAAACTCTCCACGATGCGCTGGCTGGAGAACTTTTGTCTCTTTTTCAGCAATGGTACAACAGCTCCATGAACGTTATCTGCACCTGGTTGACGGACCGGATGGACCTACAACTTCACATATATCAGTTGAAAACACTAATTAGGATGGTAAAGGTAAAAGAAAAAAATTCTTCTTCTTTGCAAGTAGTTTACTGAAATACATCACATTGGCGAGCTGCAGAACTTTCTTAAACACAAAGAATATCCGTGTACATATACAACAAGATAGTTTCTAAAACAGTACCTCCTGAGAGAAAAACCTAGGAAATCACTTTGTTGTGTCTGATTAATTTCTTACTCAGGCATCAAAGGAAACTAACAGAAAAGGAATTTCATATCTTTATCCAGACAGGAAAATATATATATTTGCCATGTAAAAATACTGCAGAGGCCACCTCCCTGGTGTCTGGCTTTCAGAAGCTGGCTTTGGGTGCCATTATGCTAATCACATAAATAGCCAATTTTGCTTATGGTTTAATTAAATAAAATTTTGCCACAATTAATTCAATGGAAATATTTACCTCCAGCTATTTCTAAATTTGTCCTGTGATCATTACCAGAATGCAAATCAATATTGTTCTCGTTAATTGAAGTAGTTTTTCTTACAATGCGTGTATACAATCAAATGTAAAGGATCACAAAGGTGAGATAACATACCCTCAAAGTAGCTTTTTTCCCCCTGTTCTTGTGCATGTGCCTTGGACTAATGATAATTATTTCAGCGTGAAATCTCAGTGGTTTACATGAAATAATAAGATCTCAGAAGGGGGTAAATACGGTTTTGATCATTTCAGTTTCTATTTGATGCTTCATCATAGAAGGTTTTAAAATATCCGTGTGCAAAACTCCCATTCAAAGCACAGTCGACTTTAAAACATAGTCACAATCCACATAGCTGAATTTCTATTTCTTAACAGTTTGCCAAAAGTCTCCCCACACTCACCCCCACCCTGTTTCTTGGTCTCGTTTGGCTTAACAGCATCCCCCGAAGGTGCTCATCTACCCCAGTGCTGACTTACAACCAATTACTGTTCCATTGTGTGTAATTAAGGAGAGTTATTGTCATCCGCATTTGATCTCACAAAGCGTCTGCCCAGGAAAGGTTACAAGCAGCAGTGTACTGCAGCTCTTAAAAAAGAAGCGTATGCACTCCAACTATGGACCCAGTCTAATTTTCCTGTTCTGTTACTTCATGTCCTTAAGGCGAGCTCACTAGCCACTTGAATTCTTTTTCCTGGGTATGAATGTGCTTTGGAAAGGGAGGAGAGATTTTCTGTATGACCCTTATTGGACAAACCTGAAAAGAGGGCTTGATTTTAATATGCTTAAATTATCTTCCCATAACCAATATTTCTAGATCTATGGTGAGAATTAGCACTATTTTTATTAAGGAAAAAAATATATATGTGTATGTCAGGGGGAGGGTTAGTTTTCACTGTCTGCCAAACAACACTCACATACACACACACGAACCAAAGAGAAGCAAATATCACTGCCAGAGGAATCCCTTCACTTTCACCAAAACTGGGCCCAGTTTAACTGATGCCACGATAGAGGTAGGAAGCAGAATTCACCACCTCTGCACCAAGTCCATCCTTCTCCATGGCAAATTTCCAAGGCTGTTTGGCTTTCTTTCCTGCCTCGACAGACACTCCACTTATTCATCCATTCATTCATTATTCAGCAAGCATGTATTCATTCCTGACACTGGATAAAGATTAGGTGAGCCCCGCCTTGTATACTACCAGCTGGAGGATGCAGAAATAACTGAGTACGGTCCCTGCCCTCGAGCACATAAAATCCGGTCGGCGAGCTCACTGCTCTGGAATTCCAATGAAGGAGAGAATACTCAAGCTCTTCTGCCTTCATTTCTCCCATCCTATTCTGGCAACAATTATGCTATTCTAAGTGGCCATAGAACAACTGATCAAAAAGCTCAAAATTCCAGTTAATTACCTGGCTGTCTGGTCTACACCATGCCTAGCACTGACTCAGCCTCCTACCTTTCCTGGTCCTGGCAAAGACATAGTTCAGGCACCTACCCGGCTTTTTCCTCCTCCTCAGAAAGCCTGCGGCTTAGCTGGGCGTGATGGCACACACCTGTAATCCCAGTACTTAGGAGGCTGTGACAGGATCGCAGGTTCTAGGCCAGCCTCAGCAACTTAGTGAGACCCTCAGAAACTTGGTGAGATCCTGTTTCAAAATTTAAAAATAGAAAGGGCTAGGGTATGAGTCAGAGGTAGAATACCCCTGGGTTCAATCCCTGGTGAAAGAAAAAAAGAAAGAAAAGAAATGTGGCCATTTTACCCTTAATCTTACATTACTGGGCTTCACAAACCAAAACTGCATTCACTCATTAACTCTACAGGTATTACAACATATGACCTTCAAAGGAAGTTGACTTTGCTATTGTTAACACTATGGTTGCACTCGATGGGCTATTAAAAATAGAATTGATGAGCCGAGTGTGGTGGTGCTTGCCTGTAATCCCAGTGCTTGGGAGGCTGAGACAGGAGAATCACAGGTTTAAGGCTAGCATGCAGTAACTTAGCAAGACCTTGTTTCTACATAAAAAATAAAACAGGGCTGGGAGTGTAGCTCAGAAGTAGCCCTGGGTTCAATCCCCAGTACCACAAAAAAAAAAAGGAAGGAAGGGAGGGAGTGGTGGAGGGACTGGTCTGAAATATGGTAACACTCCTTCTCTTGCCCCTTTAGCAAGTTTTCTATATCCATAGGAGAAGCACACAGCAGAATCAATAGCTGAAACGATATGCAGTGTGATAAGAAGAATTGTAGTTAGAAAGAAGCCTTTAAAAAAAATCTGAAGTAGACAACAGCCAGATGCTTCTGGTCATGTTCAATTAACACTAAGGGATTTCTAGAAATCAATGCTTAAGATACCTAAGGAAATCCGAGAGAAATCGCCTGAAGGGACAAAGAAAGAACTTGTGCAACAGTAATACCAAGCCATTGTTTTTGAAAAAGAGCCAAATTTCTTCCCTGAGAGCATAAAGTTGCGAACGGAATGGATGCGGCTCTTTCCCAAGGAGATGAGAAACGAGGCACATGCCGGCAACATATTGATGAGGCATTAGCGCTCTGTCTCTCCCATAATTGTTGCTGCCTGTAATAGGTTTCATATACCAATATACATATGTCTATCTCATGGATGAGATGGAGGGATATGGCTCATGCAATTAGAAGACTCACAAATTCTAAAGACCAGACTGCAACTGAAATCACAAAATACCATAATCGCTGGCTCCATTATTTCTGTGCTATAGCCCCTTACACTGTCAAGCATATCATTTTACACTAACCTAAGAGAAAGATCCAGACCCAAAAAAAAAGAATCAAAACAATTATGGGACATTTCCCTTTATGGAACTGAATAAACACAAGCTTATGTTCTTTGCTTTGTCTCATCTAATACAGTTTATCCTGTCACAATTTCTCATTTTCTGTCATTCAGTGAATCTCAGTTTTCAGTGCAAGTACAATCTGAGCACAGTGGCTTTTTACTTGACAGTGCATTCAGAGTGACACTTATCTAGCCAGGCATGGTGGTGTACGAGACAGGAGGAGCACAGGTTCAAGGTCAGCCTCAGCAACTTAGCAAGGCCCTCAGCAACTTAGTGAGACCCTGTTGCAAAATTTTAAAAAATAAATAGGGCTGGGGGTATAGCTCAGAGGTAGAACACCCAAGGGCTTGATCACCCATATCACACACATGCACACACACAAAAATCCACACAGTGACACTTAGCTGATGGTTGGGGCTCTCACACCTGTACCTGCTTTGCATCCTCTACCCCCCCCCCCGCCTCAGAGATAAGGCCTTCCTTATCACTGCTCCTTTTCCCTCCTTAGAAAACCTATAGAGATTTCCGATTACAAGGCGTCCTGGATTCCACCCTAAACAGCAAGACCTACGAGACCATCCGGAACCGGCTCACTGTGGAGGAAGCCACAGCCTCCGTGAGCGAGGGCGGGGGCCTGCAGGGCATCAGCATGAAGGACAGCGATGAGGAGGATGAAGAGGATGATTAGACCCTTTGGTCCTACTACCCATCGGGACGCTGGAGTCCTGTAATCAATGCATGTCCTTAGTCTGTTAGTTAACCCCATTAGGAAATCTGTCAACTACCATGCCCATGAGATGTTTACCAATACAATTGCCATTTTAGCTATGTGGTACCCAGATTAGCAAATGACTCTCAGATCCATCAGTTTCCTTATTTCTGTGTCTCTATGTTTTCAAGCAATATGGAGCACCATTCTTTAATTACTGTTCATGGAAAATATACTGTCCAACTGCTAGGTGTGTCCGTGTTCTCAGCAAAGCGAAATGCTGCTCCATTCACCTACTGTGTATACAAGGACAGTCCGTGGATACGAGGCGCGTGTGCCGAGTACCTTCACTTCTTTGTTCTGTGTATGTGGATGCCAGGTATTTAAACGAGTACATAAATAATTTAATTAAGCACATAGATCTTCATTTTATGGGGTTCTTTTTGGTTTGTTTTTCTTTTTTTTTTTAAGCCAAAGGCAAGGTTACAATGGCCAACTTTGGGTTCTTTCTGTTCCCCTATAATTCAAAAACATGGATCCCTTGCATCCTTGGTATCCCATCCTCCATGTATCCATCTAGTGAGCTACAAAAGACTACACACCAATGGCTTGATTCTCTCAATTGCCACAGGCAAGGGGCAGTCCTTCATGACTTAGGGTCAAGCGCAGTTCAGAGCAACAGTCTTCTGTCCAAGTTTATCCCATTAAATGTTATATTTTGCTTTTATGTTTCAATAACTGTGTCTGTTAAAAAAACACCCTGAAAATTTAAATTACAACCCTAGACTATAAATGTGTTTATAATAAGATGTGGATATTTCCTTCAGTAGACTGTAACCATAACTTAAATTATTTTGTCCACACTGTTTTTTATATCTGTCATGTACATTGCATTTTGATCTGTGACTGCACGACCCTGGGGTGCGCTGCAGAGCCCTTTCTTTCTGTGTAAAGTAGTGGATCCATCTTGCTTTTGCCTTATCTAAAGCCTACAGTTATAAAAGTGTGGAGAACTGTGGCTTCTCAATAAATAATTATTCAAATGTCCTATGAATGTACATTTGCATCTGTCTTCCTCTGTCTCCTTTGAAAACCAGAACTGGAGCACGTCAGAAGCAGGAAGAGACAGGAAAGGGGAGGGAAGAGGTACTTCTCCTAGAGTGTTCTTGACACTGCTGGAGTGGGTTGTTTTCAAACGCTTGTAGTTCTCCAGAAGAGACTGCCTTGCATCCATTAATTCAGACTCCACTAATTCAGGATCTGTGGGCATTTGGACATGTTGGGCAGACTATGCTTGCATTATAGGATAAATAAGGGTTTGCTGAGCAAGTGAGCACTGTAAACGAGAGAAATGTTTCTCCTGAACGAGGAGAAGGCCAACAAACTGTTTTCAAGCACCACTTTAACAGCAGTGTTTGCATTCAAACAAAGTGTGTGCCAATTATATATGATTCTTATATATTTGTTAAGCATTTTACAAGATTCCTCCAAGATGTGGAGTACTCTTCTCACTCCCAGCCCCTGCTAGCCCTGTAACCACCTAGGCACCAAAGCAATTGAATGTGCACAGCCTCGTTTGCGTATTTATAGCTGTCCCTAAACCAGGTTGACCTTTCCTACGGCTGTCTGAGATTTTAGGGAAATGGCTGCTTTTCCAAGAGGACCAAGTACAATTGTGGCCAGCTGCTCTCTGCAGAATCACCCTCCAGGCAGCACATCCCATTCTGTTTAGTGGTTGAGGTCTGCAGGTACAGAGCAACAGCACCTCCTGCCCTTAGTGGGTTGACAGGAACTCCTGTTCATTGAGCAACTATTCCATGCCAGGCATTCCACGTGTTGTAGCTCACTTCAATCTCCTAAGAATCATAAGAGGAGAGTACTGTCATTATCTTCACTATAGGTGAAGAAATTAAGGTTAAAAAGTTAAGCTACAGCCGGGCGTGGTGGCTCACACTTGTAATCCCAGTACTGGGAGGCTGAAACTGGAGGATGTGTGTGGGTTTGCCGCCAGGCTCAGCTACTTAGTGAGGCCCTCCGCAACTTAGTGAGACCCAGTTTCCAAATAAAGAATAAAAAATAGAGCTGGGGGTGTAGCTAGGAGGTAGAATGCCCCTACCGGGTTCAATCCCCGGTACCGCAAAAAAAAAAAAAAAAAAAAAGCTACCTTGCCCACTGGTTACACAACTCCATGCATAAGCATTAGTTCAGAGACACCAACATAAAACTAGTAATACAAATAGAGGGGATATATCATTTGGGTATGAAAATCTTTCATTGTCCAATGGCACATAAGTCAGAGTAGCAAAGCCAGGATTTCTTTAAAAAATATGTTTTTATGAAATGTTGTGTTGCAAAACTAAAGCTATTTCTTGCAAAAATTATAAACAATTCAGAAATGTACAAAGTAGGGAACATCTGCCCAGTAAGTATATAAAAGTTGGGAAAAGGAAGAAAATGTTCAGGATCCCTGGAGGGGAACTGAGTGGGTTAGATAACTAACCAAGAAATAAAGAGAACCAAGTTAGAGCCAGGTGCAGTGGTGCACACCTAAAATCTCAGTACTTTGGAGGCTGAGACAGGAGGATTGCAGGTTCGAGGCCAGCCTCAGAAACTTTGCAAGACCTTGTTTCAAAATGAAAAATAAATGGAGCTTGGGGTATAGATCAGAGGTAGAATGCCCCTGGGTTCAATTTTCCAGTACCAGAGAGAGAGAGAGAGAGAGAGAGAGAGAGAACCAAGCCAGAAAAGAGTGCCTTTCCAAAACCTATGGTCAGAAAAACAGATTCCTTCAAAAAGAGAACTCAAGCCAGGCATGGTGGCATGTGCTTGTAATCCCAGTACTTGGGAGGCTGAGATAGGAAGATTATAGGTTCAAGTACAGCCTCAGCAAGTAGTGAGACTCTCATCAACCTAGTGAGACCCTGTTTCTTAATGAAAATAAGGCTGGGGGTGTATCTCAGAGGTAGAATGTCCCTGGTTCAATCCCAGTATCAAAAAAAAAAAAAGGAGAACTCACGTTAACTTAGCATGGAGGATCCCAGTAAGTACCAGCCCCAGTGTGGCCACAAGGAAGAAGGGCTATGGGGTAAGAAATGACAGCAGAAGAGGTAGGAGAGGAAGGGCCAACCTTGTGTTCCCCTTGGCACAATACAAAGCTGCTGCTTTGAGCTTTCTTCTTTATTTCTTTGGTATCTCGAGCTTTCTATTTTTCCTTTTTCATTTGTGTTATTAAAATAGAATTACATGCAGAAGAGCACACAAATCCCAGCACACAGCTCAAAGAATTTATCACAAAGTAAACACACTCATGGAACAATGACCAAATCAAGCAATATAGCACACTGAATAGCCCCTGGCATGCCCTGTGCCATGCACCTTCCCAGCGTCTACTCTCTCCTCACTCGCCAGAGGAGCACCATCCCGACTTCGAACAGCACAGATTGACTCACTCACTTTAAATCTGCATGTAATTACAGTCACAGTACATACTTGTTCACATCTGGCTGCTTTTGCTTTACCTTTTTTATTTTGGTACTGGGGATTAAACCCAGGGGCATTCTACCTGTGAGCTACACCTCTCGGTCCTACTTTATTTTATTATTTTATATTGAAACAGGGTCTTGCTAAGTTGCTGAGGATGACCTCAAACATGCAATTCTCCTGTCTCAGCCTCCCCAGTACTGGGATTATAGGCATGCGCCATTGTGCCTGGCTTCTGCCTTTCATCATTGGTATAATTGTGGTCCATTTCTTTTTGTTGCTGTATAGTATTCTGATGCGTGAATCTACCTCAATTGGTTTATCTATGTTAAATGTTGTCTTCCACTTGGGACTATGAACAATGCTGCTATGAATGTCCTTGTACATATCGTCTGGTGCGATTGCCAGGCCAAAGGCCAAAGGCATCTTCATTTTTAGAAGATGCTTCCAGTCTGCCATGGAACAAAGTTTCACTTTCAACAACAGCATGTCAACATCTCTGTTGTTCCCATCCTCAGCAGCAATTAAAGGTATTATCACTCTTTAATTTTACCATTTTGGTAAGTAGTGTGGTGATCCTAATTGTAGTTCACTGATAACAAGAATGGAGTCGATTGCTTTTTAACAAGCGTACCAGTACTTTGGATAGCCTCTTTTGTGGAGTGCATGGTTAAATCTTTCTCCCTTTTCTCGAAAAAGGAAAATTCTAGGCCTGGCATGGTGGCGCACACTTGTAATCCCAGTACTTGAGAGGCTGAGACAGGAGGATCACAGGTTCAAAACCAGCCTCAACAACTTAGTAAGACTCTCAGCAACCTAGCAAGACTCTGTTTCAAAGCAAAATTTAAAAAAATGTAAGTGCTGAGCTGTAGTTCAGAGGTAGAAAGCCTCTGGATTTGTCCTCAGTACCAGCAAAAAGAAAGAAACAAAAAGAAAAGGAAAAGGAAAATTCTAAAGCTCTTTGAACTGGGTGATGGGTAGGAGGCCATAGGAAAGAAATGCCAGGTGGATGCGGAGATGTCAAGGCCAGTGTGACTTGATGGAAAAGCATTCACTCTAGCACAGTCAGTCAGTCAAGCGCCGCTCTCATCTATTCCCTCTCAGCAGCAGGCAGGGCCTTCTAAGAGACAAGTGTGAGCCAGGCGTGGTGGCGCACACTTGTAATCCCAGTACTTGGGAGGGTGAGAGAGGGAGATCAGAGGTTCGAAGCCAACCTCAGTGACCTAGCAAAACACTGTTTCAAAATAAAATAGGAGGTGTAGTTTGGAGACAGAACCCGCCCTGGGTTCAATCCCAAGTACCAAAAAAAAGTGTGATCTTGTCCCTCCTCTAATTAAAGGCATCCAAATGCACCTGCCCACACATTTCTCTTAGAATAAAGCCCAAACTCCTTAAGGTGGCAGAAAGGCCATGAGGGATCCGACCCTTGCCTACCTCTCCAGCCTGCTCTGTTAACTCATCATCTTCACACACATGCACCCTGGGTTTTCCCACCTGGGGTCCTCAGCCCTGCAGCACTTCATCTCATCCTTCAAGTCCCAGCTAAAACTGACTTTCCCAGGAAAGTTTTCCAAACCCCACCCAAGTTCAGCATCCCTTCCTTAGCACACATCTCAAGGCTCTCTGTACTTCTCCACTTCGTTATGTTTCTGTGCTGTGGATGCACCGGCTCCCCCTGCACCCCCAGTGCACTCACAAATACAGACTGATAAGTGAAGGCTGGAGTTGAGCTGGCTGCCCTTCTCTTAGAACCCTTAGTCTGGGTGGTTTCAACCTTCAAAGTTTCCTATAGAGTCAATTCTGTAAGATGCAGAGGAGGGAGAAAGACAGGGAGGCTCCCTAGAGGAGGTGGCCTTGAAGCACACACACAAGGAGAGGACATGCACAGAGGGAGGAATGGGGACATGCCACAGAGACAGGAAGCTGTTTTCTCCTCCTGTGGATTCCCAGCGCACATAGTAAACACTTGGCAAGTACATGTCGACTTCTGGCACTGAGGAATATGCTCAGCAAGCTAGAGGCCCTGCTCCGCGGGGACATGTAGGCAGGGACCTGGGTGGGATTGGGACGGGAAGATGAGATGAAAGTGTCAGAGGACATTGACTTTCCACTATTTTAGGTTGTTGATCTGCATGCCTAGGAGCTAACCAATATTTTTATTTTTCCCACACATTTAAATAAAATTTTAAGTTAAAAATAAAGCAAATAGAACAGAATTCTAAGAGAGAAGAAGTTCAAGCTTCTCCCTTAGAGAGAAGCTTGCATAGTAGCCATTGCTAACAGATGGGTGACTATTCTTCCCAGTGTGTTCAAATCATACACAAGTATATATCATATATACGCATATTTACAAAAATGGGAATCGTCCTGAGCGTCCCGTCTGGCAAAGAGCATTTTCCACTTATCAGTGTCCACTTGCTCCCACCTCTGCACGTGTTGACACTCCATATGACTTTGGTAGTGGGCATCATGTCTACTTTAGTAAGGAATGGGGTGAATCTGAGGAGATTTTCTTGTCAAAGATGAAACAGGAGCAAAGTAAGGTAAGCCGAAAATCCTGGGTGAAATCAGGATGGATGAAAACATAATGGAGGAAATGAGCCATCTGTGAAAGTGACCCAAGAGACTTGAAAAATGTGTGACTGAGATTTTCTGAAACACCCCAAATTGAATCACAGTCTAACCACACTGTGTTACAGTTATCTGTGTATGTGTCTGTCTCTCTTACTACACTGCCAGCTACTTGAGGTCAGGGACTCTGTATCCCTTTGTGTATTTCAGTCTGGTGCCTGGGATACAGTAGGCACTTAATAAAGTTGACAGACTTAAGTGGATGAAGCCAGGTGTGGTGGCATACACGCCTGTAAGTCTAGTACTTGGGAGGCTAAGACAGGAGGATTGCAGGTTTGAGGGCAGCCTCTGCATTTTTTGTGTGTGTGGTGTGCTGGGAATTGAACCCAGGGGCATTCTACCTCTAAGCTCCACTCCCAGCCCGATTCTTTTTTAATTCTTTATTATGAAACAGGGTCTCGCTAGGTTGCAGAGGGCCTCACAAGTTGCTGAGGCTGGCCACAAACCTGTGATCCTCCTGTCTTAGCCTCCCAGGTACTGGGATTACAAACATGTGCCACTATGCCCTGCTCAGTCTCAGCAATTTAGCAAGATCCTCAGCAAGTCAGCGAGACCCTATTTCTTTTTTTTTTTTTTTTTGCACAGTACCAGGGATTGAACCCAGGGGCATTCTACCTCCGAGCTAGACCCCGGCCCTATTTTTTTTTTATCCTTTATTTTGGAACCGGGTCTCACGAAGTTGCAGAGGGCCTCACTAAGTAGCTGAGGCTGGCCGCGAACCCGGATCCTCCGGTAGCGAAACCCTATTTCAAAATAAAAAAAATAAATAAACAGCCAGGCGTGGTGACGTATGCCTGTAATTGCAGTACTTGGGAGGCTGAGTTAGGAGGATTGCAGGTTCGAGTACAACCTCAGCAAAATAAAAAATAAAATAGGACTGGGGGTATAGCTCTGAGGTAGAATGCCCCTAGTACCATAAAAAATAAAGTTAAAAATAAAAAGCGCTGGGGTATAGCTCAGAAGTAGAATGCCCCTGGGTTGAATCCCCAGGAACACTAATAATAATAATAACAATAACAATAATAAAGGGGTTGGAGGTGTAGCTCAGAGGTAGCATGTCCCTTGGATTCAATCCCTAGTACTAAAAAAAAAAAATGGAATTGAATGGAAGAACATCAGACAGGCGTGCCTGAGTCTGATCATAGCCAAGAAAGCATCAACTATCTATAAGAGAAGAATTTACAGAACGTCCACTTCCCCCGTGCTGGGACCTGGACTTCCAATGCAGGTATGAACCACCACGCTGTTGTAAGTTAGGGTTTCTATAAGAATTTGAGGAAGTCAAACAACAAGAGTTATATCACTATTGCTTCAGCACAAAATTTAATAAGTTCCCTTCATTTAAATTTAAGATCCAAAATAAGTGCGTTCTTTGTAGCCAATTTCCATCAGACACATGATTAACAAATCCAAAATGAAGTCAAATTATGCACAATTCTGTAATTCTTGGTAAACAAATTTTTTAAAATCAATATTCATCTTTTATTCAAGGTTGTTTTGCTTCTTCATCTAAATACTGAAATTATCATATTTTTCTTCTCATGGAACCATGCATTTCCTGTAAAGTTGTAAATCTGCATTCAAGGTAACTAAGCAAAACACGAAAAGGACCGGTGATGGTGTGATCCGCCAGCAGGGTTCTCTACCCTGATGACAGTACGTTGAAGGTCAAAGAAAAACACCGAGCAACAAATTAATCAGAGCCACCAGCTAGCAGAGGGATAAAACGATTACAATTAATCACACAGCTACAAAACAGGAGGAATGCAAAGGCAACCAGGAGCCAAAAGTGCACAAAGGAAATGTTCTTCTCATTTCCTAAGAATGGGTGGCGGGATGGTAAAGAGCATTTGTAAACATGGTAAGGTTGGCAAGTGTCCCTCTGTCCATCAGAGGCAGGTTGGCTTGTTTCCTGGGTGGTGAGTACAATAGCAAAGAATAAACATGGCTTTGCTTAAGGCAGGAAATGTGGTTGAAGATAGTACCATCTTCAGAGAAAGTGTTGGAAATTTTGGAATGTGTTTAAAAGGAAAAGGGGACAATACAAAGACAGATATTGGTGATGTTTGGTGAAAATGAAAGTAGTTTATGTGGAAGTGATGGCAACATCTCACACTCTTTTTTCTTTCTTTCTTTCTTTTTTGATATTGGGGATTGAACCCACTGAGCTACACCCTCAACCCTTACTTTTTTATTTTGAAACAAGATCTCACTAAGTTACTGAGGCTGGTCTTGAACTTTTTTTCATTCTTTATTATGAAACAGGTCTCACTAAGTTGCAGAGGGCCTCACAAGTTGCTGAGGCTGGCTGCGAACCTGCGATCCTCCTATCTCAAGCCTTCTAAGTACTGGGATTACAGGTGTGGCCATCATGACATGCTTATATTTTACACTCTAATGTCTCTATATTATTGTAAAAGGGGTCACTCAGTCTCCTCACACCCCTCCTAGGACAGGGCTTGGAGCATGTTAAATTCCTCCACAGTGTTTTTGTTGTTGTTCAATTAGTTAATTTTGAATGAAAAGTATCTAAAAATAGACCAAAAATCCCAGAGCACATGGAGAGTATCGACATCGTATGTATTTGGAAAATTTGAACTCTTCAGAGCTTTAGTTAAGCGACAGTTTCTGGTCTTGGGATATCGAAAGCTAAACTTGTATGAAGTGATTTCTGGCAGGATATGGTGATGTCTTTTTCTCCAAAACTCAGAGTACTGCATAGTTCTGGTAATGATTCTGGAGAGATTAAAACAGACTAACGATTCCCAAATCAAGGAAATGTATTTCTGCATCCATAGCTAATAAAACCTGATTTATGTCTTCTCCAATTGTAGGCAAAACAATTCTTATATTTCATTGATTGTGTGTATGTGTGTGTGTGTATGTGTGTGTGTGTATGTGTGTGTGTGTGTGTTACTGGGGATTGAACCCAGGGCATTCTACCTCTGAGCTACATCCCCAGCCCTATTTTATTTTTATTTTGAAACAGGGTTTCACTAGGTTGATAACAGTCTCACTACTTGCTGAGGCTGTCCTCGAACCTGTGATTCTCCTGTCTCAGCCTCCCAAGTACTGGAATTACAGGTGTGCACCACAATGCCCGGCTTATATTTCATTGATTCTAAGGCAAACCTTTTTTTTATGTTTAAGATTTCTGAAATTGGGATGCACCCTTCCACTGTTAGGAAACAAACTCACGTTGCACCTACCCTCTTTCATTGCCAAACCTCTGTGACAGGGCTGCTATATGCACCTTCTTGGGTTGACATACTTTTGGAGAATTCAAGAAAAAGGAGTTGCCTGTCCTAGGAAAGAGCATGAGGAGCTGTGAAATGAGCTCAGGGCAGAAGCAGAACTAAGGTCTCACTCAGCTATGAACATTAAACAAGTGCCCATCTTGCCGGGTGTGGTGGTGCACGCCTATAATCCTCTGAGCTACAGCCCCAGCTCTTTTTATTTTTTACTTTATTTATTTATTTATTTATTTATTTATTTATTTATTTTGGCACTAGGGGCATTCTATCTGCAATTAATAAATGCATCTCTCCTATCTCTCCTTCATCACCATCACTGCCTTAATTTGGGTTTCCCAAAAATTAATTGGGTTTCCCCATGGACCCTTAGATGAGGATTCTAGTGAACATGGTTGAGTTGGAAGGGGGGCCGGGAAACACTAATGGAGAAGAAAGGTTGGAAAGAAGATGCAGCCACTGTAAGTAACGCGTTTATTACTTTGGGGAAACCCGGGAGCCGGGGAAGAGTGAACATTTAATGGTGTCCCTCCTGAGGATGAGAGCCCGGGTATTGTTTCATCTTTTCCATCATTGGTTAAGGGCGGCTAGGAAGGGTGGGGGCGGGGAGGTTAATTTTCCAGCACTCTGGGGCTTGCAGGGCAGGTGACAAAGCGGACTCTGGTCCTCCATAGAAAGTCTCAGGCAAATAAATGTGAGACGGGCAGTGAGAAGTGGGCCTGGTGTCAGTGAAGGTGAGACCCAGGGAGGGAGGACAGGCCGCCAGCACCGCCTGCCACGTGCGGGGCTGAAAGTCAGCTGGACCAAGGCACACACAGAAACTTCCCCTGAGTGGTGAAATAAGTGTCAGTCTTCAATGCAATGTAATATAATGGAGCTGGGGAAAAGACAAAGCAGATTTATATGTGCTGGTACTGAAAGATGACTGAGATGTACTGTTGAATTAAAAAAGAATCAAGAGGTGCACCGCATTTGAAGAATTCTTGCAGCTGGACATGGTGGCTCATGTCTGTGATCCCAGTACCTGGGACGCTGATACAGAACTATCGAAGATTTGAGAACAGCCTCAGCCACACCCTGTTTCAAATAAAAACCAAAAAGGGCTGGGGATGTAGCTTGGAGGTAGAATGCCCCTGCTTTGAACCTCCAGTACCCAAAGCAAAAAAAAAAAGGTGGGGGGCTGAGTATGTAGCTCAGTGATAAAGCGCCTCGGGATTCAATTACGAAAGAAAGAAGAAAGAGAAAGAAAGAAAGGAAGGAAGGAAGGGAGGGAGGGGGGAGGGAGGGAGGGAGGAAGGAAGGAAGGAAGGAAGGAAGAGGGGGG
>PVJS01017202.1:0-36464 GCA_004027185.1 Glis glis | reverse complement strand
TCTCTCTCTCTCTCTGTCTCTCTCTCTACTTAGTGAGGCCCTCCGCAACTTCGTGAGACCCGGTTTCAAAATAAAGTATAAAAAATAGGGCCGGGGGTGTAGCGCGGAGGTAGAATGCCACTGGGTTCAATCCCTGGTACCGCAAAAAAAAAAAAAAAGCTTTTTCAGCATCTATTAAAATGTCTATTGAAATGATCATGTGGTTTTTGTCTTTAGTTCTGTTTATGTGGTGGTTTACACAGATTGTTTTCTGTATGTTGAACCAGCCTTGCATCCCTGGGATGAACTTGATTTGGTCATGATGTATGATTTTTGTGATGTGGTTTTGAATGCGCATTGCTAGTATTTTGTTTACAAGTTTTGCATCTGAGTTCATCAGTGATATAGGTCTGTAGTTTTCTTGAGCTGTCTTTATTTGGTTTTGGTGTTAATGTGATGTTGGCTTCATAGAATGTATATGGGAGAGTCCCGTTTTTTTCTATTTCATGGAATAGATTGAGGAATTTGGGATTAGTTCTTCTATAAAGGTTTTATAAAATTCACCTGGGAAACCATCTGAACCTGGGCTTTTCTTTAATGGTAGGCTCCTTATTGCTGCTTCAATCTCTTTGATTGCTATTGGTTGATTTAAATTTTCTATATCTTCTTGATTCAACTTAGGAAGGTTGTACGTGTCTAGAAATTTGTCCATTTCTTCTAGGTTTTCCATTTTGTTGGAGTATAGTTTTTTAAAGTAGTTTCTGATAATCCTCTGGATTTCTGTGCTGTTGGTGGTAATATCACCTTTTTCATATCTTATTTTGGTAATTTGGGTTGATTCTCTCTTTCTTTTGGTTAGGTTGGCTAGTGGTTTATCTATCTTGTTTATTTTTCCAAGGAACCAACTTTTGGTTTTGTTGATTTTTTTGTATTTTCTTAATTCTCTACTTCATTGATTTCTGCTCTGATTTTAATAATTTCCTGTCTTCTACTGGCTTTGGGGCTAGACTGTTCCTGTTTTTCAAGGGCTTTGAGGTGTCTCATTAGGTTATTTATTTGGTGATTTTCTGTTCTTCCTATGTGGGCACTCAGTGCTATGATTTTTCCTCTTAATATTGCCTTCAGGGTGTCCCAGAGATTTTGATATGTTGTTTCTCTGTTCTCGTTTGTTTCTAGGAATTTATTAGTGTCTCCCCTTATTTCTTCTCTGACCCAGTCCTCATTCAGCAGTGTGGTGTTCAGTCTCCATGTGTTTATGAGGTTTCTCTGGGTCTTCTTATAGTTGATTTCTAGTTTCATTCCATTATGGTCTGAAAAGACGCAGGAGATTATGTCACATTTTTTGAACTTGCTAGTACTCACTTTGTGGCCTAGGATATGGTCTATTTTAGAGAAGGTTCCAGGAGCAGCTGAAAAAAATGTGAATTCAGCTGTAGTTGGGTGGAATATTTTGTATGTGTATACTAGGTCCATTTGGTTTATGGTGTTCCTTAGTTCTGAGACATCTTTACTGACCTTTTGTCTTGAAGATTGATCTAGTGGTGTGAGAGGGGTGTTGAAGTCTCCCAATATTATTGTATTGGTATCTATGTGTGACTTAATGTCATGAAGAGTTTCTTTTATGAAAGTGGTTGCACCTAGGTTTGGGGCATAAATGTTGACTATTGTTAGATCCTCTTGCTGGATTGTTCCTTTTACCAGTAAGAAATGACCTTCTTTGTCTCTTCTGATAAGTTTAGGTTTGAAGTCTAATTTGTCTGATATCATAATTGCTACTCCTTGTTTTTGAGTTCCATTAGCGTGGATTACCTTGCTCAATCCCGTCACCTTTAGTTTGTGCGTACCTTTACTTGTAAGGTGTGTTTCTTGCAGGCAGCATATAGATGAATTGTGATTTTTAATCCATTTTGCCACCTTATGTCTTTTGATTGGGGAGTTGAGGCCATTTATATTCATCATGATTATTGAGAGATGGGTTTTCATTCCTAACATTTTGAGTTTTAATTTCTGTTTGAGGTAGTGTTTGTTCTTTGCCTAGTTGTTTGTTTGATGGAAATCACTGTTTCTCTGGTTCTGGCATTTCCTTATTATTTCTTCTTTGTAATCTCTTTGGGTATTTTCTCTAGTGCTGGTTTGGAAGACATAAAGTCTTCCAGCTTCTGTTTGTCATGGAAGGATTTTAGTTCCCCATCAAATTTGATAGATATCTTTGCTGGGTAGATAAATCTTGGCTGGAAGTTGTTTTCTTCCAAAGTTTGGAATATGTTGCTCCAGGCCTTCCTGGCTTTCATGACTTGGTTTGGAAGGTCGGGAGTGATTCTTATTGGTTTGCCTCTGAATGTTACTTGGTCTTTTATTCTCACTGCCTTTAAGATTCTCTACTTGCCTTCTACATTAGTCAATTTGATTCTTATGTGGCGTGGTGAACCTCTTCTCTGATCTTGTCTGTTAGGGGTTCTAAATGTTTCCTGTACCTGTGTGCTGACCTCTCTTTCTATGTTTGGAAAATTTTCTAATATTACTTCTCTGAATAGATTATTGATTCCTTTGGTTTCAGCTTCTATTCCCTCTTCTATGCCTATTATTCTTAGGTTTGCTCTTTTAAGACTGGCTGAAATCTCTTCAGTGTCCAATCCATGCTGTCAAATTGTTTTTTCTAATTTATATACTATGCGTTCATTTTTGGAGAGGTCATCTTCTAAGAGTGAGATTCTATTTTCCATGTGGTCTAGTCTGTTGTTGATGGTCTGTTTTAATGCCTTCATTTCAATTATTGCATCCTTCACTTCCTTCAGAGCTTCTTTTTGATTCCTGCTTATTTGATCCTTCATTTCTATCAGGCTCTCTCTGAATTCTTTTTGGAAATCATGTATCATTTCTACTATTAAAGTTCTGAATTGTCCTTCTGGCAATCTTTGCACTTCTGTGTTGGTGGATTCTGTTGTTGTGGGATTGTGGGGGCTCATTGTTTCTTTGCTATTCTTCCTTTTCATGATTTCAAGTTTCTTATGTTTATACCTTTGCTTTTGGTAGCTCTCTCTCTCTCTCTCACTCTCTAGGTTTCCTATGTTAAATCTCTTTCTATTTATAGTTTCTTATTCTGGAGGTAGGAAGTTGCTGCTAGGTGAGCCTTAAAGGTGAATAGCCTTTACTGAATGGTTATTCTCACTTGCTTGGTATAATGTCCATTTGCAGGCCCAGTTCTTGGTCTCCTTCAGTGATTGGGACCCTTTCCTGAAGCGTCTCACTACCTGTGTAGGCGACCAGTGCAAGTATTGCCTCTCTCACTGCAAGCGTGGGTCTCCAGTTTCTGTACTTGGGCTGTCCCTATGTCTCTCTCTGTCTACACCTATGGCAGGTGTCACCAGCAGGGGGCCCTGGGCTTGTGTCTCTCTTTGCCTACAGATGTGGCGGATGTCCCTTTGACCTGATTCTGTGCAAACACGGAACTCCACGTTTTCTGCAGAGAGGGCTGGTTTGGTCCAATTTTCCCCGGGTACCACAACTGTATGTCCTGTGGCGATCCCTGGGTACTCTATAAGGGCGCTGTGACCTGCGAGCTACAAGTCTGTCCCACTCAAATGTCGCCAGGGACTGTCTGCTTATCCACGCGTCTACCGCGTCCCACAGCAGACCCCACTCCCACCTCCGCAGGGGCAATCCGCACAGTCTCAGACCCCAGGAGTCCCTGTAGCTGTGCTGAGTGGTCTCCCCCTTCGTTGACTTACGGTCTTGTTCAGGGCTGCTTTTAATCTCTAGGGATCTTAAAACATTTTGAAGATGTCATGTTCTGCCTTTCCCAGCTCTTCCTTCATAGTATTTTTCATATCCAAAATGGGAATTGCATGTACATTTTAAGTACTTTAGATTCTTGGAATAAAGGACATTTGGAATATTTAATAGACATTTGTCCTGAGTAAAGGAATGTTTCAAAGTAGATGGTTGCAGATGTTTCCCCCATCCCCTTCTACTACTCTCAAAATTATTTTTTTAATTTTTAATTAATTAATTAATTAATTTTGGGGTACTGGGGATTGAACCCAGGGGCATTCTACCTCTGAGCTACACCCCCAGCCCTATTTTTTAGTCTTTACTTTGAAACAAAGTCTCACTAAGTTGCAGAGGGGCTCACTAGGTAGCTGAGTCTGGCTGCGAACCCGGTTCCTCGGGTTTAGCCTCCCAAGTACTGGGATTACAAACGTGCGCCACCACGTCTGGCTCTCAAAATTCTTTTTTAAATGTCCTTTTATTTTTCATCCTCTTCCAAAAAATGACAGATTGCTGAGCATGTAAACCTATTTTCTAATTTATATATTTTGTAGTTTTGTATTGTAGCAGATATTGAAGTAGTAGGAATAATATCTTTACCCCATTTTTTATTTTTTATTTATTTATTTTTTTACAGTACCGGAAATTGAACCCAGGGGCGTTCTATCTCCGCGCTACACCCTCGGTCCTATTTTTTATATTTTATTTTGAAACCGGGTCTCACGAAGTTGCAGAGGGCCTCACTAAGTAGAGAGAGAGAGAGAGAGAGAGAGGGAGAGCGCGAGCGCTGAGGCTGGCCACGAACCTGGATCCTCTGGTCTCCGCCTCCCAAAGTACTGGGATTACAAGTGTGCGCCACCACGCCCAGCTCCATTTTTTATTTTACATAGATGTTAGAGGTATTGATTATAGGTACTTGAAAATTTATTGATGTTTGAGCCAGGCGTGGTGACGCACGCTTGTAATCCAGTACTTGGGAGGCTGAGACTGGAGGATCTGAGTTCGTGGCCAGCCTCAGCTACTTAGTGAGGCCCTCCGCAACTTAGTGAGACCCTGTTTCAAAATAAAGAATAAAAAATAGGGTTGGGGGTGTAGCTCGGAGGTAGAATGCCCCGGGTTCCATCCTCAGTACCGCAAAAAAAAAAAAAGAAAATTTATTGATGCTTAAAATTATTTTTTGAATAGGTAGAACAGGCACAGATTTGAAACTTGAAAAGTATAAAAGAGTAGATCTGGTGAACATTTTCTTCCCATCTCGGACCCGTGAGCACTCAGTTTCTGTTTTAAGCAAGGTGGGGTCATCAGAAATCTGTGTTTCAAAAGATCTCTTGGAGTTCACTTAAAAACTATTGAAGCAATTCAGGCGTGGTGGCGCACTTGAAATCCCAATACTTGGGAGGCTGAGACAGGATAATCGTAGGTTCGCAGCCAGCCTCAGCTATTTAAGTGAGGCCCTCCCCACCTTAGTTAATACCCTATTTCAAAATAAAGAATAAAAAATAGGCCTGGGGATGTAGCTCGTAGGTAGAATGCCTCTGGGTTCAATCCCCAGTACTGCAAAAACAAAAACAAAAAAACGAAAGCAAACAAACAAACAAACAAACTGTTGAAGCTGGGTGGTACACGCTTGTGATCCCTGTACTTGGGAGGCTGAGACAGGAAGAGCACACGTTCGCGGCCAGCCTCAGCTACTTAGTGAGGCCCTCTCCAACTTAGTGAGACCCTGTTTCCAAATAAAGACTAAAAAATAGGGCTGGGGGTATAGCTTGGAGGTAGAATGCCCCTGTGTTCAACCCCCAGTAGTGCAAAAAACAAAAAACAAAAACAATAAACTGTTGAAATGGAGCTTGGCTTGGTGGTGCACGCCTGTAACCCCAGTACTTGAGAGGCTAAGACAGGAGGATCGCAGGTTTGAGGACAGCCTCAGCAAGTAGTGAGACTCATCAACTTGGCAAGACCTTGTTTCAAAATAAAAATAAAATAGGGATGGGGCTGTAACTCAGAAGTAGAATGCCCCTGGGTTCAGTCCCCAGTACTACACACAGAAAAAAAAACAACAACACCAAACCTGTTGACTTGAAGCCAGGGGTGGTGGCACACAGCTGTGATCCCAGTACTCAGGAGGCTGAAACGGGAGGTTCGCAGGTTTGAGGACAGCATCAGCAATTCAGTGAGAACCTGTTTCAAATTAAAAAATAAAATAGGGTTGGGGTGTAGCTCAGAGGTAGAATGCCCCTGAGTTCCATCTCTAGTACCACAAAAAAGGTTGATTTTATGTTACATGTATTTTACTACAATTTAAAAAAAATCCTGGAAGCAAGGTAGGAAATGGATGAGAGTAGGATTAAGAGTTATGAGCCGGGCGTGGTGGCGCACACTTGTAATCCCAGTACTTGGGAGCCTGAGCAGTAGGATCCGGGTTCGTGGCCAGCCTCAGCTACTTAGGCCCTCCGCAATTTAGTGAGACCCTATTTCCAAATAAAGAATAAAATATAGGGCTGGGAGTGTAGCTCAGAGGTGGAATGCCCCCTAGGTTCAGTCCCCAGTACCTTAAAAAAAAAGGAGTTATGAAGGGGGAGCCAATTGGGAAGTTGTTATGGTCCAGGTGGTGATGATGGCAGCTTGAATTTGGATGGTTTCTGTGGGTATGGAGAGAAGTGGATGGATGTAAAACGTAAGACTTGGTGATGGATTGTAGATGTGGAAGGAAAGGTGAGATCTTGGAAAGTGTTAAGATTGATTCTATTTAGTGAGAAAGGGAACAATGGAAGAGGGCCAGATTTTGTGTATGGGGGAGGTGGAGAAAACAGCTTTGCGTTTGAGGAATATCTAAAATGATAGTGTGTGCGTTAGGCCCTTGGATATTCATGTGTGCAGCTTAGAAGATGTCAGGGATGAGAGATGTAGGTAGTAATTAAAATCAAGAGAGTGGGTGACTTCTGTCACTTTGAAAGAGAGGAGAGAGACAGAACAGGGCCCATGACTGGGGAGCCAGCAAAGGAGCCACATGTAGGTAGCTAGAGAGGAAGAAAGAAAAACATGGGAAAGTGGAGTGTCAGAAACTTGGGAAGAGAACATTGAGAATGAGGGAACACAAGGTGCAACTGAGAGAGATTAAGAAGTCTCAGAAAGATCCATTGGATTTATAGCAACAAGGAGTTAATTTTTTTTTTTATTGTGGTGCTGGGGCTTGACCCCAGGGACATTCTACCTCCAAGCTACATCCCCAGCCCCTTTTAAAATATTTTTATTTTTAGTGTGTGTGTGTGTATGCGTGTGTGTGTGTTACTGGGAATTGAACCCAGAGACAGTCTACCTCTGAGCTACACCCCTAGTCCAATTATTTTTTTTATTATTTGGAAGCATGGTCTCCCTAGGTTGCTGAGAACCTCACCAAATTGCTGAAGCTGGTCTTGAACCTGCAATCCTCCTGTTTTAGCCTCCCAATTGCTGGGATTACAGGTGTGTGCCATCACGTCCTCCAAATATTTATTTATTTATTTATTTATTTATTTATTTATTGTGGTGCTGGGGATTGAACCCAGGGGCATTCTACCTCTGAGCTACACTCCCAGCCCAATTCAATTTTTTATTCTTTATTTTGTTACAGGGTATCCCTAAGTTGGGGAGGGCCTCACTAAGTAGCTGAATCTGGCTGCAAGCTCGGATCCTCCGGTCTCAGCCTCCCAAGTACTGGGATTACAGGCGTGTGCCACCACGCCCGGCAAATGTTTTATTTTGAAACAGGGTCTCTAAGTTGCTGAGGGTCTCACTGTGTTGCTGAGGTTGGCCTGGAACCTGCAATCCTCCTGTCTCAGCCTTCCAAGTTCTGGGATTACAGTCGTGCCACCACGCCCAGTTTAGCAAGGAGTTATTGACAATTTTGCTGATACCTTTTTTTTTTGTGGTATTGGGGATGGAACTTAGGGGCATTCTACCTCTGAGCCACACCCCCAGCCCTGTTTTATTTTTTGTTTTGAAACAGGGTCTCACTAGGTTTCTGAGAGACTTCCTGCATTGCTGAGGCTGACCTTGAACCTGGGATTATAGGCCTGCTCCATGATGGGCTGATTTTACTGATAACATTTTTTTTTTGTGTGAGGTACTGGGGATTAAACCCAGAGGCATTCTGCCTTTGAGCTACACCCCCAGCCCGATTTTATTTCCCATTCGTAAACAGGGTCTCACTAGGCTGATGAGAGTCTCACTACTTGCTGAAGCTGCCCTTGGACCTGGGATCCTCCTGTCTCAGCCTCCCAAGTACTGGGATTACAGGCTGTGCCACCTTGCCCAGTTCTGCTGGTAACATTTTTAAGGAAACGTGAAGACAAAAGACACTGGGTTGAAAGTGAATGGGAGATTGTATCAGTTATGATATCTTCGCTTGCAGTAGTAGAAAACCCGACTCAAATTGGTTAACAAAAAAGAGGATTTATTGGTTCATAAGACTGAAAAGGTTTAGTAGAATGGGCTTTGGATTTTATTTGATCAGGGCTCCAGCTCTGTTTCTCTGTGGTTCTTTTTTAGCCATGCCCTTCTTTCTTCATGGGTGAATTTCATTCTTGGACTGTCTTCTTTCATGGTAGAAAATGGCTGTAGTAGTTTCAGGCCTCAGACCCAGGCACTACACCATATAAAGCTCTTCCCTGATTGTTGCATGAAAGTTCTGCATATTTCTCTTGCTTTTTTTCTTTCTCTTTAATAAAAACCATTTGATTATATCTCAAATATATACAATCACAATAAATTTTCATGGACTTGTTACCCAGCTTCCACAGTCATCAACTATGGCCAATCACGACTCATGTGTGAACGCCCCCATCCCTGCCAGTTATTTGAAGCAAATCCCAGACACTGTACTGTTCCATCTATAAATATTTTAGTGTATATCTCTGAAAGTCAGAAGCTTCCTTTTAAAATATAAACATGGCACTGCCATCACCGCACTACCATCATCACTCTATAGCATTGTTATGAATGTTTTCCATCCCATTATAAATGCTTTTGCTTTTGTTTGTTGCTTTACAGTTTGTTAGGATCCACATAAGAGCCATACATAGTAATTGGTTGATAAGTCTCTAAATTTACAAAAAATACATAGGCTTCCCTTCTATTTCACTTTATCTTACTTGTAATTTATTTGTTGAAGAAAAGCTGAGTATTTATCCTATAAAATTTCTCCCAGTCTAGATCTCCATGCTTTAACAAGTTTCCCTCTGTCCTCTGTATTTCTTAGAAGTTGAATGTTAGATAGCCGGGCGTGGTGGCACATGCTTGTAATCCCAGTAACATGGGAGGTTGAGACAGGAGGATCACAGGTTCGTGGCCAGCCTCAGCTAGTTAGTGAGGCCCCCCGCAACTTAGTGAGACCCTATTTCAAAATAAAGAATAAAAAATAGGAACTGGGGGTGTGGTTCAGAGGTAGAATGCCCCTGGGTTCAATCCCTAGTACTGCAAAAAAAAAGAGAGAGAGAACAGAGAGACCCTGTTTCCAAATAAGAAATAAAATCGGACTGGGGATGTAGCTCAGAGGTAGAATGCCCCTGGGTTCCATCCCCAGTGCCACACACACAAAATATAAGTTGAATGTTAGATCTAGAGGATTGACTGCACTCAGGTTTGATTTCTTTCTTTCTTTTCTTTTTTTTTTTTTTGTATATTTCATAGGTAGTTTGTACTTCTACCAGGAGGCACTCAATGTCTAGTTATCTATCATGACTTCTTCGTTTATTAGCTGGATTTTCCTGTAGAAAGAAACTTCCCCTTATTATTTGGTTGCCTTTGAGTGCTGTGTGGGAAATTACCTTGATGTAATGGTAACCCCCAAGCACATACCAGGCAAACTATCCTAGAGGACATGGGATGGGAAACTCACACAACAACTTAAAATGCTCAAATCATATGACTTTATTTATTTATTTATTTATTTATTCATTCATTCATTTTTGTGGTACTGGGGATTGAACTCAGGGCATTCAACCTCTGAGCAACACCCCCAGCCCTAGTTTTTATTCTTTTATGTGCGTGTGGTACTGGGGATGGAACCCAGGGGCATTCTACCTCCAAGCTCCATCCCCAGCCCTATTTTTTATTCTTTATTTTGAAACAGGGTCTCACTGAGTTGCAGAGGGCCTCAACTAAGTAGCTGAGGCTGGCTGTGAACTTGGGATTCTCCTGTCTCAGCCTCCCGAGTACTGGGATTACAAGCATGCACCACCAAGCCTGGCTAAATCACATGACTTTAAAACTCTGCTTACAGTGAGAAGCAAGAGGAAAGAGCTGGGGTGAATTTAATATAAATATAGGGTGCAAGCAAGGAGGAAGGACCATACTCCAAATCCCGTGGTAGACAGGGTTCATATGTCTGTCTGGTAGCCTTTCCTGCTGCTGACGTCAGGATCGGAGTTAGGATTCCCACAAGAAGGCCCAGAGAGACAACAGGCCAGTGACTCATACTTACTCTGTCAGAGACACAGGGGAAAGCATGCCTGCCACAGCTGCAGCTTGCCAGTAAACTTGGTGAATAGCCATGGATTTTGTGTTCCTTGGGCAGAGGACACAGGCCAAAATGAGCATCATCAGTGGGTGGCTGAGTTAAGGACTCATGAATATTAAGTGTTCATTGATTCTTTGTTTAGTCTCATGTACATTTACTATGTCATGAATGTTTAGTACCTTATATATTTGAACCATGAATATTTAGCACCAAGGTGCTTCATAAACATTAGGACATCTTTGGATTTTTCCATTGCCGTCTATGTTTAACATACATGTGCTACTAATCACGTACCTTTATTTAACACATTCTATCAGTTCTGTGACTGATTAACTTTTTGCTTACTATTTATCTATACTTAAAATATCTTAAAACATTTCAACCTGTGTTCACAAACTTACAAACTCATTTATCTTTTATAATAGTATAGCCTCAGAAGTAACAGTACATGAGATACAAGGAAGGCAGGATAAATGCTATATCCTTTCCTTTTTTTTTTCTTTTTCTTTTTGTGATACTAAGGATTGAACCTGGGGGCATTTTACCTCCAAGCTATATCCCCAGCCCTATTTATTTATTTACTTATTTAGAAACAGGGTCTTGCTAGGTTGCTGAGAGTCTCACTACTTGCTGAGGCTGTCCTCAAACCTGCAATCCTCTTGTCTCAGCCTCCCAAGTACTGGAATTATAGGCCTGTGCCACCACGCCTGGCTTATTCTTTACTTTTATTGAGGGGATATTGGACCAAACTGAATGGATCACTGGCCCTTGGAAATCTGAAAAAGTATAAAAAATAGGAAGAATGAGCATTTCAAACCAAGTGACTCCAGGCGTTGTGGCACGCGCCTGTAATCCCAGTACTTGGGAGGCTGAGACAGGAGGATTGCAGGTTCGAGGACAGCCTCAGCAAGTAGTGAGACTCATCAAACTAGTGAGACCTTGTTTCCAAATAAAAAATAAAACAGGACTGGGGATGTAGCTTGGAGGTAGAATGCCCCTGGGTTCAATCCCCAGTACCACAAAAAAACCCCCAAAACAAACAAAAAAAAACCCAAGTGACCAGAATGTGCAAAGGCTCCGTAGGCGAAGAGAGCATGGTTTCCAGGAGCTGAATGACAGGCAGGGACAGACTCAGTAGGACAGAGAAGTGGAGAAGTCATTGAAAACCCTTGGGGATAGTGGTGGTATGTGTGAAATGATCAAATTTATTTAGAGAATGGTTTAATGTAGGGAAAAGAGCGAATGTAGAAGATAAAATTGGGACTAAATGTAGTAATTGAGATGAAAAGTATTAATTGTATAGACCAGGGAAATGTGAATTGAGATTGTGAGGAAGGGATGGCTTTGGACTGGATTTTTTTATTTTTTGAGGGCTGAGGGAGAGAGAAACATTAATGAAGACTCCTAGGTTTCTGGCTTGTGCAAGTAGATGAATAGTGGTATGGTTCATTAATGTAGGGAACTCTGAAGGATGATCACATTTGGGGGAAAAGATTGGTTCTAGGCATTTTGACGTTTTGCAACTTTTTCAGCATAATTTCAAATATATAAGAATTGTAAAGAACCCTCAAATACCCTTTACTCTGATTTTACCAACTGTTAACATCTTTTCCATTTGTTTTATCATTTTCTCTCCCTCTCTTTCCCTCCTTCCCACACAAATGCATGTATACATTTTACATATATATGTATGTGTGTGCATACTTACATAAATATATACAAGTGTAAATATGCATGTGATATTTTCTGAACTATTTGAGAATGCATTAGGGACATTATGTCTCCTTTTGCCCTAAATATTTTACCATGTATCTTTTAAAATGAAAGATAGAGCCTAGCGTAGTGGTGCACGCTTGTAATCCCAGTACTTGGGAGGCTGAGACCAGAGGATCCATGTTTGCAGCCAGCCTCAGCTACTTAGTGAGGCCTCTGCAACTTAGTGAGACCCTGTTTCTTTCTTTTTTTTTTTTTTTGTTTTTCGGTACCGGGGATTGAACCCAGGGGTGTTCTAACTCCGAGCTATACCCCCGGCCACAGCTTCGTGAGACCCAGTTTCAAAATAAAGTATAAAAAATAGGGCTGGGGGTGTAACTCAGAGGTAGAACGCTCCTGGGTTCAATCCCCGGTACCGCAAAAAAAAAAGAAAAAAAAAAGAAAAAGAAAGATAGAACCTGGCTGGTGGCACGTGCTTGTAATTCTAGTACTTGGGAGGCTCAGACAGGAGGATCACAGATTCCTACTTAGGGAGGCCCTCCACAACTTAGGGAGACCCTGTTTCAAAATAAAAAATGAAACCGGGCATGGTGGCGCACGCTTGCAGACCCAGTACTTGGGAGGACATGAGGATTGCAGGTTCGAGGACAGCCTCAGCAAATAGTAAGACTCATTAACCTAGCGAGGCCCTGTTTCAAAATAAAAATGAAATAGGGCTGGGGGTGTAGCTTGGAGGTAGAATGCCCATGAGTTCAATCCACAGTGACAGACACACACATACACACACGCACACACACACACACATACACACACACACACGCACACACGCACACAAAGATGGTTCCCTTACATAATCTCAGTTAAAAATCAGGATATTTAACCATGATATGATATCCAATCCACAGCCAGTATTGTTTCAATATCCATTATTGCTGTTTTATTCCTATTCCAGGACCTAGTTCAGAATTGTGCATTTCAATTAATTGTCAAGTCCCTTTAGTCTCCTTCAACCTGGAATAGTTCTTTGGTTTTTGTCTTTCATAAAGCAAACATTTTTGAAGAGCTAGCACTGTGAACTGCCTGCTAAGTTGAGCATCAAACCCTTTCTTCCCCGGGGCACTCTCTTAGCTCTTGCCAAACCTCCTTTACCCTGTGTGCCTGGTAAACTCAGCCAGTTTTCTGCAGGGCCGACGGGACCACCTCCTTCCGTGTGTTCCTCTACAGTGTGCTGGAGTGCTAGGCTTTTGTTCAGCAGATCGCTCCCTGTGCCTTTGGTCTGAATGATCAGAATGATGATGAGATCCTGGCATGGGTGCTGGCAGTGTCCCAAGAGGAATGCCTAGATAGGATGAGGAAAAATAAAGTGTGTAGAAACCTGCCTCCAGACCCCAGGACCTGGCGACTGTAGCCCAGACCCCTGCTACTCCTGCCTCTGCTGCCATGCCATTCCTTTTTTTTTTTTTTAACATCTTTCTACTTTCCCACTTTCCTTCTTCCCTCTCTTCCTTTTGCTCCTCCCTACTCCCCTCTGGTTGACCCACTACTGTCCTGTCATGGCTCCCACTATCACCACCACCTGTCTCTCCACCAGCAGATGTGGCCCCTCTGCACAGCACCATCTGCATTCCACCGGGAACTTGGGCAAGGGTGTCCCAGCACCCAGAGACAAACCAGTTGGCAACCTGGCAGCCCCAGAGAAAAGACACTCAGAAAGTTTCCTTACCTGCCTGTTCCTTCTAAGGTCAGAACCACTTGATGACATCCCCTCTCATACACAGTGATTCCAGGAAGGTGGTGGTGGGTGGAGAAGTAGGAAATCCTTCTTGAGGCATTCAAGTGAAGAGTTGAGTAGCCTGGTGGCTTATGTAACGATTTGGAACTCAGAAGAGAAGCTTTGGTCTCACTGGGTAATGGGGAGGAGTGGAGGTGGTAGTTTAAGCTAGGGAATGCCGTCCAGCATTTGTACAGCACTTAACACATTGATAAGGAAGGAAGGAAGGAAGGAACTTTTTTGGTACTGGGGATTGAAACCAGGGGCATTCTACCTCTGAGCTACACCCCCAGCTCTGATTTATTTTTTATGTTGGAATAGGGTCACACTAAGTTGATGAGACCCTGTGATCCTTCTATCTCACCCTCCCAAGTACTGGGGTTATAGGTATGTGCTACCACTCCTGGCAGGAAGGAGCTTTTAATTGGTTTGGTACCTTCTATGAAGGCAAAACACCATGTGTATGGATTTTATATTATTTTAGTGAATACTTGAGTGCCTACTCTGACAGGCACAGTTGTAGGTACTAGTGACACAAGACAGAGAATTAGCTTGTTCTCCTTGAAGTACATTATAGTGGGAAGAGGCAAAAATAAAGATACAAAATATTATGGATAGTAACTTTCTAGAGAATCAAAATAGGATGACTGACTGGGTTCTCAGGGAAGTTATGTCTGAGGAGATGACATTTAACCAAGATCTGAATAGAAAGCCAACCATGTGACTAGGAGGGGGGACATTAGAGGCCAAGGAACAGCTAGTGTACAAGCCAAGGGGTCTGAACTTGGCATCTTCTATCAACAAAAAGGCTTGGGTATCTGGAGTGTAGTTGGCCAAGGGGAGCTGGAGGTCACTGAGCTCATAGTAGTAGTAGTTAACACATTTGTGGATTATAGGGAAACTAGAGCTCAGAGAAGTTAATAACCATTTAAGATCCCATACATAGCTGGGTGTGGTGGAGCAAGCCTATAATCCCTGTACTTGGGAGGCTGAGACAAGGATCTCAGGTTTGAGGCCAGCCTCAGCAACTTAATGAAACTCTGCTTGGAGGGGGGCATACAAGTAAGTGGTAGAATGAGGATTCCACCTAATCTTTTTTTTTTTTTTTTTGGTGCTGGAGGTTGAACCCAAGGGCATTTTACCTCCAAGCTACATCCCCAGCCCTATTTATTTATTTATTTGTTTATTTACTTTTTATTTGGAAACAGGGTCTCGCTAAGTTGCTGAGGTTTGCTTCAAACCTATGATCCTCCCATTTCAGCCTCCCAAGTACTGGGATTACAGGTCTGTGCCACCATGCCTGGCTTAACCATTGTTATGTCTTTCAGTTCAAGTTCAGAGTCTATGACTTTCTTTTCTTTTTTTTTTTTTTTGTTTTGGTACAGTACTGGGTATTGAATTCAGGGGTGTTCTACCTCTGAGCTACACCCCCAACCCTATTTTATTTTGCATAGGGCCTCACTAAGTTGCTGAGGGTGGTCTTGAATCTTGTCTCAACCTCCTGAGTTACTGGGATTAGAGGTGTACACCACTACTCCTGGCTCTGTGACTTACTTTCAATTGGAGTTTTTTGAAATTCACAAGTTCTTTATTATTTGTTTTAAAAGCAGTTTTTTATTTGAAAATATGGCAGCATTCCCATTATTTAGTGTGATATTTCTTTCTTTTCTTTTTTCTCTTCTTTTTCTTTCTCTCTCTCTTTTTTTTTTTTTTTTTGGTACTGGGGATTCAACCCAGGGGCGTTCTACCTCTGAGCTATACCCCCAGCCCTATTTTACTTTTTGTTTTGAAACAGGGTCTTACTAGGTTGCTGAGAATTTCACTCCTTCCTGAGGCTGGCTTTGAACCTGTGATCCTCCTATCTCAGCCTCCCAAGTACTGGGATTACAAGCGTGTGCCACCACACCTGGTTTGGTGTGTGTGGTATTTCTAAAGTGCATTCCTATCCTGTCCTGTCCCTTCATTGATTTAAAGAAATCTGTGCCACTTGCAGGTATGTGGAAACTACTGGTAGCTAACCCAACTTGCTAGAAGATTGTCTTGAGCAATACTGTCTCTTCTCCTTCTACCTGTACCTCAAGCATTTCAAGTGAATGTTAATTTCAAAACTTACATAGTCAGGATTATAATAACATGATTAAAGTAGGTTCTGCTAAGTCCTGGTATTCAGGAAAAACTTGTCTCTTATCCTTTGCAATTCTAGCAGTGGTATTTCACTTAGCCATTCCACAATTATTAATTTCTTACCTTTTTTTTGTTCTGGAAGTTAAGAGAGCAAAACCTCTTATCTTTGTTTTTGCCTGTTTATTTTCTAGTATACTGTTTCAATTCATGTCTTATTTAAAAATGTGATACAATTCCAAATTGTTTTTAAAGAATACTAGTGTCATACCATTGGTAAAATAACACTTTGAAAGTCTTCCCTTAAGCATATCTAGTTTTCGAAGACTTGTTTTTGAAATGACCTATTTTGTAGTATTCAGTGTGGAGTTTTGCATTCTTTGTGCAGTTCAAAAATCTGTTTTTATCATATTCTTAAAGCATTCTTTGGTTTGCTGCAAATCCTTTCCCTTTTCCTTGCATTGGGGTCTTTTTAAAAGTTAGGCTTTAACAACTTAGGTTTGTGGCCTTGCCTTAGTAGAATGGAAACAGCCCTGGGCTCTACGTCTTCCACCCTCCGCCCGTGTGGTTTTGGCATACACCATTGGTATTTCTTAGTCTGTTTAGCTAGATGGTTTAGAGCTAAAATTCTGTATTTACTAGCTGTGTGCCTTTGGGTAAGATAACGGTTCTAGAGTTCCTTATCTGTCAAATGGGGATAAAAGGGTCTTTAGGATTAAATGGCAGAATGTTTAGGACAGTGCCTGACACATATAATATCCTTTGTAAGTATAGCATGTATTTCTATTATTTATCTGTATATTATATGATTTGCCCACTTCACTAAGTTGTTAATAAAGATCATGTGTAAAAATGGATGTGAAAGCAGTGAGTGAGTGGTAGGTGGATGTGTAAGTATGATAGATTGATTTGTCATCCTGATAATAAGCATATACTTTTTTTTGTACAACTAGTGTTTAGATACCAAGTCACATAACATTAAAATAAAAATCTATTATTTGTGCATTTTATATAGGTTATCTTAAAATAATTTCCCTTTTGCTAGGTGTGGTGGTGCACAATTAATCTCAGTACTTGGGAGGCTGAGACAGGAGGATCTCAGGCTTGAGGCCAGCCTGGGCAACATAGCAAGACACTATTTCAAAATTAAAAATTAAAAGAGGGCTGGGGGTGTAGCTAGGAGGTAGAATGTCCCTGTGTTCAGTCCCCACTGTGTGCATGTGCATACACACACATACACCCCAAAACCCAAATCAAGAAACCTCCCCTTTATGGTCGTTCTATTAAATAGCTTTTATTTAGTTCCTATGATACTAAAATTTAAGTGAATACCAGCATTATATTCTGCAGTTTACAATACTGAAGAAACTATTTTAAGTTTAAAGCTGGCTCACAACTGAGTAATTCGAGCTATGAAGGAAGGAAAGTGTTTTCAATTATTAAAAGATGGTATTTTTAGATGTCTTCAAAGTCCCGAATTGATACATTCACTCTGACCTCTTTCCTGAGTCCTATATCTCCTGCTGCTTATTAGATATTTCCACTTGGATATTTTTTGCTGTCATTTCAAACTCAACATGTCTAAAACTGAGCCTGTGATTTTGCTCCCAGAATTGGCTCTGCCTCTAATTTTCTTCTTTTGTATTAGTGCTGCTGCTATTTCCCTGGTAACCCAGGCTTGATCATCTTTGATTTCCAACCTGACCTCTCTGTCTGCTTTATTCCTGGATACTTTGTCTTTAACAGTCTCTTATGTCCTTCACTTCCCATTTTCACTACTGTCTTCAAGCGTCATTATCTTATCCCTATAATATAATCTTTCTTTCATCTATGATTTTAATAGCCATCAGTAGTAAACACCAGATTTTAAACAGTGGATCTTTCCCAAACAAAAGCTGTAACTCCCCTTCAGTAACTTTAGCAGGCTAAGCAAGAAGGGAGGGAGAGACCAGGGGCCTCGAGAGAGAGAGGAACGGAATACGCTGCAGCCAGTTCTGAATGCTGTAGCTATAAAACTTTGGGCAAAGGACAGCAAGGCGTAGCAGCCTCCTGAAGCAGTAGCTGTGGTGCATTTCCTTTTTTTTTTTTTTTTTGCGGTAGTGGGGATTGAACCCAGGGGCATTCTGCCTCCGGGCTACACCCCCAGCCCTATTTTTTATTCTTTATTTTGAAACAGGGTCTCATGAAGTTGCGTAGGGCCTCACTAAGTAGCTGAGGCTGGCCGCGAACCCGGATCCTCCGGTCTCAGCCTCCCAAGTACTGGGATTACAAGTGTGCGCCACCATTCCCAGCTTGCTATGGTGCATTTCCTAATTGATTGCTTGCATGTGTGGCTGAATTATTCACTGGAATTAGTTTTTTAGGAATCTTACAGTTCACTCTGCTATTTTTTTTCTTTTGAGGTACTGGGGATGAATGCAGGGGCATTCTACTTCCGGGCTACACCACCAGCCTTTTTTTTTTATTTCTTTATTTTGAAACAGGGTCTCACTAAGTTGTGGAGGGCCTCACTAAGTAGCAGAGGCTCGCCGCGAACCTGAGATCCTCCTGTCTCAGCCTTCCAAGTACTTGGGATTACAAGCATGCGCCACCACGCCCTCAGAGCCCCTAGACTCAGAAAACGTCTCCTTGTTTGCTTTGTAGTATCTTTTTTGGAATTTTCTCAGAATAATATCTTCTGAAAAGGAAATTTGTATCTATCTTTTATTCTAGATTATATGTTAAGGTCCAAAAAATTATCTTTTCAGTTAAAAGGATATTATTATTTTTAGAGAGAATCTTAAGTTCTCTGACACAAAAAATAATTTTTAAAATGTGTGTTTCTTTTATAAAAATCTTGTAATAGAATTTTTTCCCTTAATCTTTGTAGAAAATGTGCCAGAGGAACTTGGAGAACCATTTTACACAGATCAGTATGACCAGGAACACATCAAGCCTCCTGTTGTTAATTTGCTCCTGTCAGCTGAGCTGTACTGTCGTGCCGGGAGCCTCATCCTCAAGAGTGATGCTGCAAAACCCCTTCTGGGCCACGATGCTGTCATCCAGGCCTTAGCACAGAAAGGCCTTTACGTCACTGACCAGGAAAAGCTGGTGACTGAGCGAGACCTCCACAAGAAACCCATACAGATGGTGAGTCTTGGTAGACCCACAGTTATTTTAAGTTTGCAGTGCATAGTTTTGAGTTTGGATTGCATTATAAATCAGTGAATAATATGTTTTGAAATTTCATCTCTGCCTAGAGTTTAAAAACTATCTGTTCCTTGTAAACTTGGTTTCTAAGTGAAGGAAGATTTTACCAAACTATTATGGAATGTTTGATGCCATCTAGTATCTGGAAGAAACAGTTATGTGATTTCCAGCTACTTTAATGTAATTTTCATATAATTTTAAAACTTTTCCTCCCATCATATAAACTATCTAGAAGAGATACAAAATCCTTGACTTTTATTTTTATTAGGCAAGCATTGAAATTTGCAAGTGTTCATTTATGTGCTTGAATAACCTCTTGGTAGATTTCTGTATATCAGATATTTTAATTTATTTAACAATCATTAACTCGTTCTTTTAGAAAACACATGCAGAAGCTGGCCTGGAACAAGCATGCAGGAACGCTCATGGATAGTCTCTGAAGACATTAATCCAAGTTCATTGCATGATGTTTAGTTCATTGTGCTGCTTTAGCTTAAGTTTCACAAAATGCATATTATCAAGAATGCTACTAAAAAAGCCCAGCGTGGTGGCACAAGCCTATAATCCCAATACTTAGGAAGCTGAGACAGGAGGATTGCAGGTGTGAGGCCTTGGTGTAGCCCTCAGCAACATAGTGAGACCCTGTTTCAAAATAAAAAAACAGGCCGGGCGTGGTGGCACACGCTTCTAATCCCAGTACTTGGGAGGCTAAAACAGTAGGATCACAGGTTCGAGGCCAGCCTCAGCAAGTAGTGAGACTCATCAACCAGGCGAGACCCTGTTTCCAAATAAGAAATAAAATCTGGCTGGGGGTATAGCTCGAAGGTAGAATGCCTCTGGGTTCAATCCCCAGTACCACAAAACAAACAAACAGGACTGGAGGTGTAGCTCAGAGGTAGAATGCTCCTGGATTTAATCCCTAGTACCCCCCAAAAGCTACTAGAAAGTTTTGTGTGTTTGATTAGATCATGTTGTCTTATGAGTAGAAGTTTTGCTTGAGAGGAAGAGAAGGGAGGTTTATGTAGAAGAGTATATTATAAAATGTTGATCTGTTAGAAGATTTTCAACTTTCATTGATAATTCCAAATTCATTTTAGTTACCCTCTGACTTTTGTACGCCTGCTTTGTGTACATATTATGTATGTTAACAGTTTGCCAGCACCAGAGGCAAACAGAATTCACTTCAGGTGTCCCATCAGTACGTTACATTCAGCTCCTCCGGAATCACTCTGCTAATTGAATGCTCCCAGCAGTTACTTCCATTTCCAGTATTTTAAGGCCAAGGGGATAGTTAGAAAGCACACTGATGACTGTAGCAGCATTTGCTTGGTAGCTCTTCTTTCAGGTATAGATAGCTATACATTAGATAGATTATTCTAGATCTTCTTTAATAAAAATGAAACAAACAATATACTTTCTATACTTTTTTTCTAGTGCAAGTTTGTGTAAAGACAGTATGAAGGTACTTGCAGAATTAATTTAAAGATGGCCGGGCGTGGTGGCGCATGCTTGTAATCCCAGTACTTTGGGAGGCGGAGACCGGAGGATCCAGGTGGCCAGCCTCAGCTCCCCCCCCCCCCTTAGTGAGGCCCTCTGCAACTTCGTGAGACCCGGTTTCAAAATAAAGTATAAAAAATAGGGCCGGGGGTGTAGCGCGGAGGTAGAGCGCTTCTGGGTTCAATCCTTGGTACCGCAAAAAAAAAAAGAATTAATTTAAAGATAATGGATTTGATAGACTGCTAATTGCATTACTCAGATTTCTTTTACAGTATCTTGATCCTACTGATAACTTTTTTAAAAAATTTTTTGGTACTAGGGATTGAACCCAGGGGCATTCTACCTCCTGGCTACCTACACCCCCAGCTATTTTTATTTTTTATGTTAAAACAGGATCTCACTAAGTTGCTAAGGCTGATCTCAAACCTGCCATCAGGCCTAGTCCTTGAGAACCTGAGACAGGTTCTCAAGGCCTGGGATTACAGGCCTGTGCCACCAAGCCCCACTGATCTTGCTGATAACTTTGAATACATTTAAATAATATTTAAAGAATGTAACTTGAATGATACAGAATTTTCCTATTTTTCTGGTTCTAATTTCTATGTGTGTGTTGTTAGAACTTGAGAACTTGAGCCAGCCATGGTGGCACACGCTTGTAATCCCAGTACTTGGGAGGCTGAGACAAGAGAATCACAGGTTCTCGGCCAGCCTCAGCTACTTAGTGAGGCCCTCCGCAACTTAATGAGACCCTGTTTCAAAGTAAAGAATAAATAGGGCCGGGGGTGTAGAGCTTGAGAACTTGATACTTGATTATATCATCTTAGTTCTTTTCAGTGACACATTTTTTTACCTGTATTTTAATTGTATTTCAATTTTTGTCACAATTTAAAATTTTCTAATTCTTGTGACAGTTTGGTTAATGATACTGTAATATTATACTACTATTTTTTTTTGTGTGGTGCTGAGGATTGAACTCAGTGGCATTCTACCTCTGAGCTACACCTCCAGCCCTATTTTAGTTTTGATTTTGAAACAAGGTCTAAGTTGCAGAGGGCCTCACTAAGTTGCTGAGGCTGGCTGTGAACCTGCGATCCTCCTGTCTCAGCCTCCCAAGTACTGGGATTATAAGTGAGCGCCATCATGCCCAGCCAGATTGTTAAGAAAAGAGCTGTGGGTGAGGCTCATAGGTAGAATGCCCTTGGGTTCAATTCCCATTACCCCCCAAAATAATAAAAATTATCAGTTTGCTTCTGTGTCTTGCTTTTATGGGAACTGTCATGGAAAACTGTTTTTAATTGCATTGAATATATTGACTCACCGATCACTTTTCATATGTAACTTAGCTTAATAATTTTGGCATGTTTTATTTCTCTATTTTGCCTCAGAGCCTTTTGTGTAAAAAAAAAAAATCTGTGGTGGTAGCAAAAGTCTCCTTTATTTTGGTACTAGAGAGTGAAACCAGGGTGTTCTACTTCCCAGCCACACCCCTAGCCCATTTTTATTTTTATTTCATTTTTTGGTACTGGGGATTGAACCCAGGGGTATTCTACCTCCGAGCTATATCCCGAGCCCTTTTTTTGTTTTTTATTTTGAGACTGGGTCTTGCTAAGTTGCTGAGGCTTACCTCGAACCTGCAATCTTCCTCAGCTTCCCAAGTAGTGGGATTACAGGCGAGCATCACCATACCTGGCTCCTTTTTTTTTTTTTTTATTTGAAACAAGGTGTTGCAAAATTGCTGAGGGCCTCACTAAATTGCTGAGACTGGAGTCAAACCTGCAATCCTGTCTCAGCTTCCCAAGTACTGGGATTACAGGCCTGTGTCAACATGCCTGGTTCATCCTGACTTTTTTTTGTGTGTGTGTGTGGGGGGGGTACTGGGGATTGAACCCAGGGGCATTCTACCTCTGAGCTATACCCCCAGCCCTATTTTGTTTTTTACTTTGAAACAAGGTCTTGCTAGGTTGGTAAGTCTCACTACTTGCTGAGGCTGTCCTCGAACCTGCGATCCTCCTGTCTCAGCCTCCCAAATACTGGGATTAGAGGCTGTGCCACCACTCTCATCCTGACTTTTTAAGAAATACTGTTAGTGCTAATTCTTTTTTTTTTTTTCGTAACGGGGGATTGAACCCAGGGGCTTCTACTTCCAAGCTACATCCCCAGCCCTGTTTTTTATTCTTTATTTTGAAACAGGGTCTCACTAAGTAGCTGAGACTGGCCATGAACCTGAGGTCTTCCTGTCTCAGCCTCCCAAGTACTGGGATTATAAGCGTGCATCACCACGCCCGGCGTGTTAATTCTTTTGACTGCAGTCTTAAACAGTATAAAATTTCCCAGTGAAATCATATATATTAAGGCAATGACTTTTGTTTAATACACACCGAACTGTGTATGCACATGGTACTGGGGATTCAACTCAGGGTCATTCTACCTCAGAGCTACACTCCCAGCCCTTTTTGTTTTTTGTTTTGAGACAGGGTTTTGCTAGGTTGCTGAATGTCTTGCTACTTGCTCAGGCTGCCTTGGGACCCTCCTGTCTCAGCCTCCCAAGTACTGGGATTACAGGCATGCACCATCATGCCAGGTTACAATAACTGATTTTGAGAAAGTTATAGCTTTTAAAATGTCTTCTATATAGCCAGTTGTGATGGCACATGCCTGTACTTCCAGTACTTGGGAGACTGAGATAGGAGGATCACAGGTTTGAAGCTAGCCTCAGCAATGTAGCAAGACCCTCAGCAACTTAGTGAGACTCTGTTTCAAAATGAATAAAATAGGGCTAGGGGTGTTGCTCAGAGGTAGAATGCTCCCCCCAGTACAATCCCCAGTACCATATACACATAGAAAAAAGTCTTACGAATTTATATCATTGGAAAACTATCTTCAGACATTATATTTTAAGACCAACATTTATAATTTTATTTCATCACATAAGAATTATCTACAAGATGGCTAGGAGGAATTGTAATTGTGATCTGCCTAATGTTATATCACAAATATGTGAGTAAAAGAAAAATATATGCACTTTTTATATGTATATAAAATATACAATTGGCCCATGGTATTCATGGGTCCTGCATCAATAGATTGAACTAACCAGAAATCAAAGCTATTTGGGAGAAAAATTCTGTCTGTATTGAACATGTACAGGCTTTTTTCTTGTTATTCCCTAAACAATACATTGTGACAACTATTTTCATAACATTTACATTGTATTAGGCCTTATAAGTAATCGAGATTTTTTAATGTAGGAAGGATATGGGTAGGTTATGTGCAAATATTACACCACTTTGCATAAGGGATTGGAGCCTCCATAGATGTCAATGAAAGGTCCTCTAACAATTCTATAGGATACCAAGGCATGACTGTACAGTTACAGTGTAAAAAAGACACAGTTCTTAGAATAGGAAAATATGCTTGAATTAAGATTAAATACAGCTGGGCGTGGTGGCGCACGCTTGTAATCCCAGTACTTTGGGAGGCAGAGACCGGAGGATCCGGGTTCGCGGCCAGCCTCAGCTATCTATCTATCTCTCTTTCTCTCTCTCTCTCTCTCTCGCCTTAGTGAGGCCCTCCGCAACTTCGTGAGACCCGGTTTCAAAATAAAGTATAAAAAAAATAGGGCCGGGGGTGTAGCGCGGAGGTAGAATGCCCCTGCATTCAATCCCCGGTACCGCAAAAAAAAACAAAAAAGATTAAATACATAACTGAGCAGTAACCAGAGGTAGAGTTGTATCTGTTAAAATCACAGATAAAAGTATGTTACCTATCAGGTTTTGGGGTTTTTTTTCTTTTGCGGTACTGGGGATTGAACCCAGTGGCATTCTATCTCTGAGCTACATCCCCAGCCCTATTTTTTATTCTTTATTTTGAAACAGGGCCTCACTAAGTTACGGAGGGCCTCACTAAGTAGCTGAGGCTGGCCTTGAACCTGTGTGATCCTCTTGTCTCAGCCTCTCAAGTACTGGGATTACAAGTGTGCACCACCATGCCTGGGTTTTCAGGTTTTTGTCAGAATGAATGCTGTTATCCAGAATGGCATGAAAATTGAGGGACTTGAAGGACACGAGTCAAATGCTGAAAAGATGTATAAATGTGAGATGAGGCTAAAAAATATTTGAGGTTAGATTATGAAAAGACCAAGTGTTGAAACTAAGAATTTTTTTTATTTTTTATTTTTTTGGTACTGGGGATGGAACCCAGAGGCATTCTACCTCTGAGCGACACCCCCAACCCGATTTTATTCTTTTATTTTAAATGGGGTCTCACTAAGTTGCGGAGGCTAGTGGCGAACCTGTGATCCTCCTGTCTTAGTCTCCCAAGTACTGGGAGTACAAGCATGGGCCACCATGCCCTGCTAAAACTAAGAATTTTTTTATTTTTTATTTTTTTGTGTCACTGGAGATGGAACCCAGGGGCATTCCACCTCTGAGCCTCACACCAGCCCTATTTTATTCTTTTATTTTGAATCGAGGTCTCACAAGTTGCAGAGGGCCTCACTGTGTTGCTGAGGTTGTTCTTGAACCTGCAATTCTCCTGTCTCATCCTCCCAAGTACTGAGATTACAAGTGTGTGCCACCACGTTCAGCTAAAACTAAGAATTTTTAACCTTTTTGTGGGCTATAGATCATGGAATAAGTTGTCATGCCATTCTCTGTATTCTCGTTCTTGCTCACTCTCTGTTGTAGTGAAGGCAGGATTCTGAGCATCTTTGCTTTAACTGTAAGTCCTATGTTCTTAACCACTAAATTGTACTTTGTCTTTGCCTGGGTAACAGGTAGTAAGAGGTGGTGAGGTGGGAGGAGATAGAAATGGTGTGCTACCTGGAAACCTGCCTGTTGGTAATTTGCTCAGGCTTCTTTTCACTTCTTCTCTTACTGTTTTTTTTTTTTTTGTACCAGGAATTGAACCCAGGGGTGAACCACCTCTGAGCTATACCCCCAGCCCTTTTTATTTTGAGGCAGGGTCTTGCTACGTTGCTGAGGCTGGTCTTGAATTTGAATGCTCTGTCTCAGCCTTCCAAGTACTAGGATTACAGGCCTGGGCCACCACACCCAGCTTTCTGTTCCTGTTTTAAGGGTTATATTAATTTCATGTACTATGGAAGTAAATATAGGGGTTAAATAGGATGCTAAGTATGATGACTGTCAGTAGAAGGTGAAACACGGTTGATTGAACCTGGATGAAGCTACAATGTGCAAGGTACGGGGGTGGGGTGGGTGGCAGACACGCCTATAATTCCATTACTTGGGACGCCAGGACAGGAGGATTGCAGGTTTGAGACCAGCCTCAGGAATTTAGTGAGACCCCCCAGCAGCCTAACAAGACCCTGTTTCAAAAATAAAAAACAAAATAGGGCTGTGGGTGTAGCTCAGAGGTAGAACACCCCTGGGTTCAACCCTACATACAGTACCACACATGTGCATGCGTGCGTGCATGCGCGCACGCGCGCACACACACACACACACACACACAGTAAAATATGGAAGGTAGTCTTTTAATTATCATTATTTTTGCTGGCTACATGAAAGATTGAGAACAGAGAATCTGATTTTAGGAACACTGTGTTGTCCTGTAGTCCTCCTTTCCTTTTTTTTTTTTTAACATTGGTCCCATTTGGCAGCTATTCTTAAGGATTTCCATGGTGCTACCATCTGTTGGAACTCAGTGTAATTTACTCATGCAGAGCCTTTTAAAAAACTTTTCCCAAGCCAGGCGTGGTGGTGCATGCCTGTAGTCCTAGTACTTGGGAGGCTGAGACAGGAGGATCTCAGGTTTGAGGACAGTCTCAGCAAGTAGTGAGACTCTCATCAACCTAGTGAGACCCTGTTTCAAAAATAAAAATAAAACAGGGCTGAGGGCGTAGCTCGGAGGTAGAATGCTCTTGGGTTCCATCCCCAGTGCCACTTTTGTTGGCAATAAAATGTTGCAAACAAATAAACAAACAAAACTTTTCCCTGTATAAGAAGAATAAAGATTCCATTTTAGAAAAAAACAATTATATAAATGTAGGATCATAATAGTAGGTGAGGAGACATTAGTAGGTGAGGAGACATTAATTTCTTATCACTTCTGTATAAGAGTATCTTTCAAATTTGTGAGCAGAACTTACCTCTGAAATACTATTTTAAATTCTCATAGCTTTTGTTAACCAGAGTTTTTTGTGTTTTTTTTTTCCTTTATGCATAGTGCTGAAACTCAAGCTTTCTTTTTCCTTTTTTGGGGTACTGGGGATTGAACCCAGGGACTTTCTGAGCTATACCCCCAGCCCTATTTTATTTTGAAACAGGATCTTGCTAAGTTTTTGAGGGCCTCGCTAATTTGCTGAGTCTGGCTTTGAACCTGTGACCCTCCAGTTTTAGCCTCCCAAGTACTGGGATTACAGGTGTGGGCCACCATGCTTGGCGTGAAACTCAATTTTCTATTTTCTACTCTTTGGATTTCATTATTTATAGGTAACACATATACCTTTGTTACAAATTCAGGTTATCTTAAAACCATGCTTATCATGTTAGAATCATTGTTTATTTGTAATCATTTATTTGGAACTCTTAAGTTCATTCAAATAGAAATAACTTGATAAATGGTACTTATTTTATCAGATAAGTACCACCTTTTTTTTGGTTGGTACTAGGGATTGAACCTAGAGGCATTCCACCTCCAAGCCACACTCCCTGCCCTTTTTATTTTTTGTTTTTGAAGTACAGTCTTGCTAGGTTGTTGAGAGTTTCCCTATGTTGCTGAAATTGGTCTTGAACCTATGATTCTCCTGACTCAGCCTCCCAGGTACTGGGATTACATGTGTACACCACAATGCCCAGCTCACAAAACCCTTTCATACTTACAATAAAACTGAATTCAGTCAGAGCATTTATTAATTTATTCATATTATTTGAGGATCTTCTGCAGTGTACTTTGTACTGTCTACTGTGATTAAAGAGTTCTTGGTCTTCAGTGTCTCACTTTCTAGTGGGGGTTTATAAAAATCTAACCAAGTTCTAATACATATATTTTACAAATATAGAGACACCAAACTCAGTCCTACTTTTACGCCAAGTTTTTTTTTTTTTTTTTGCGGTACTGGGGATTGAACCCAGGGGCATTCTACCTCTGAGCTACACCCCCAGCCCTATTTTTTTTATTCTTTATTTTGAAACAGGGTCTCACTAAGTTGCGGAGCTGAGGCTGGTCTGGAACCTGGATCCTCCGGTCTCAGCCTCCTGAGTAGTGGGTGTGCTCCATCACACCCACCTACGCCAAGTTTTGAAGGATGTCAAGGAATTTACCAAGTAGGGAAATAAAGACTGGGCTGTAAGGTATTGTGTATGGGAGTATAGGGGATGTTAAAATGAAGCGTGAGAGTATGATGCGCTCAGGGAAAACGGGTTTAGTGACAGTTTTAGCACTAGGTACATATGGAGAGATGATGAGCAGTGAGATCACAGAGTAGATGGAGATAGGGCCCGATGAATGACTTTATGCTACAACACATGTGTATGCTGTTCTGAAAGTGATAGGGAGCTGCATAGAGCAGAGTGTAACTCCTTTAGAGAGGCTGTCATCATGCTTGTGTTTCAGAAGGCCACCCTGGTGGTATTGTGGAGGAGATACCCTCAGGAGGCTAATGGAATAATAACTGGGGGTCTGAACTAAGGTATAGACTGGAGAGATGTAGAAGTGGAGTTCAAGCTGGGTGTGGCACACGACTATAATCCCAATACTTGGGAGGCTGAGATAGGAGGATCGCAGGTTTGAGGACAGCCTCAGCAAGTAGTGAGATTCTCATCAACCTAGCAAGACCCTGTTTCAAAATAAAAATAAAGTAGGGCTGAGTGTGTAGCTTGGAGGTAGAATGCCCCTGGGTTCAATTCCCAGCACCAAAAAAAAAAAAAGAAGTGGGTTCAGTGAAAGAGACATTTTTAAGGGAGATAGGATTGAGTTGATCCTTTTTACTCATCAGAGTTGGAAGATGAAGAGAACCAAGCATAAACCTGGCCAAAAAATAAATATTTTATTCCTTATGCCAATTCTTATTTTGGGGGTCGGGGCAGATACTGGAGTTGAGCCCAGGGGCATTATACTTCCAAGCTACACCCCCAGCCCTTTTAATTTTTTTCTTGTGAAATAGGGTCTCGTTAAATTGCTGGGGCTGGCTTCAGACCTCTGATCCTCCTGTCTCAGCCTCCCAAGTACTGGGATTACCGGCATGCACCACCTTGCTGGCTCTTTATGCCACCTCTTAATGAATTGATGGTTGGCTACTAGGAGCTAGGAGAAACAGTTTCTTTGGTTTCATGCTCTTCTAGGGTCCTAGGGTCTAGGTGTTCACCGCCTGTCCTGGTGCTTCTGCTGCTTTGGAGCCTTGACATGTTTTACTTACTAATGGTAAAAAATAAAACAAACAACAGTGGAACTGCTTTATAGATTAAAAATCTTGAGCTAATATCCTTTTTTTCTTTTTCTTTATCTTGAGCTGTTTTTGGTTTTGTTTTTTTTTGGTACTGGTGTTTGAACCCAGGGGCATTCTATTTTTGAGGTATACTCCCAGCCTTTTCTATTTTTTTTTTATTTTGAAACAGGGTCTGCTAAGTTGTTGAGGCTGTGCTTGAACTTGTGCTCCTCCATTGTAGCCTCTAGAGTACTGGGATTATAGGCTCATGCTACCATGTCCTGCTTGATATTCTTAAATCTCTGATCTTTTTTTTTTTTTCTTGTGGTATTGGGGATTGAATCCAGGGATATTCTACTCCTGAGCTATACCTCCAGCCCTATTTTTATTTATTTTGAAAAAGTGTTTCACTAAGTTGTGGAGGGCCTCACTAAGTTGCTGAGGCTGGCCTTGAACCTGCGATCCTCCTGTCTCAGCCTCCCAAGTACTGGGGTTACAGGTGTGCACCACCACGTCCGACTCAAACCTCTGATTTTTTTTTGTGTGCGTGTGGTACTGGCAATGGAACCCAGGGGCATTCTTCCTCTGAGCTACACCCCACCCCCATTTTTTATTCTTTTATTTTGAAACAAGGTCTCGCTAAGTTTGTGGAGGACCTCACTAAGTTGCTGAGACTGGCCACAAACCCACGATCCTCCTCCTGCCTCCGCCTCCCAAGTACTGGGATTACAAGCGTGCGCCACCATGCCTGGCAGATAATTCACTTTTTTTTATTTTTATTTTGCGGTACTGGGGATTGAACCCAGGGGCGTTCTACCTCCGCGCTATACCCCCGGCCCTATTTTTTAATGCTTTATTTTGAAACCGGGTCTCACGAAGTTGCAGAGGGCCTCACTAGGTAGAGAGAGAGAGAGAGAGAGAGACAGAGAGAGAGAGAGAGAGAGAGAGCGCTGAGGCTGGCCACGAACCTGGATCCTCTGGTCTCCGCCTCCCAAAGTACTGGGATTACAAGCATGCGCCACCACGCCCAGCTGATAATTCACTTTTGAATAACAAAAGTTTTATATTCTTTTTACTTGTAATCTCATGTTCCATAAGAGAATATTCAAAGCAAAATTAAGGTATTTAGAAATTTATCTGATACTATAGACATGCCAGCAATAATTTCTTTTTTCCCAAATATATCAGGAGTGCAAGACTTAGTATTATTCAACAGTTTTAGTTTGCTGAACTATTATTGTACCAGCAATAAGTTTTTATTATTATTGAAAATGAATTAAATATGCATTAACTTGACATTTTGCAAAGTATACATGTATGGAAACATTATGTGTTGCCCCATTAATATGTGTAATTTTTATGTTTTTATGTATCAGTTAATAATAAATGAAAATTAAGCAAGTGTGGTGGTACACACCTATAATCCCATTATTTGGGAAGCTGAGACAGGATTGCAGGTTTGAGTCCAGCCTCAGCAAACTAGTAAGACTTCATTTCCAAACAACAACAAAAAAGGGTTGGGTGTAGCTCAGAGGTCAAATGCCCCTGGGTTCAATCCCCAGTACCACAAAAAAAAGAAAGAAAATTAATCACTAAAAATTGAATGCTAAACATTTTTTAAAAGTATATAGTAACTGGGATTTTCCTTTTTTTCTTTTGGTGGCACTGGGGATTGAACCCAGGGGCATTCTACCTCTGAGCTATACCCCCACCCCTATTTTTTATTCTTTATTTTGAAACAGGGTCTCACTACGTTGCAGAGGGCTTCACTAAGTAGCTGAGGCTGGCCATGAACCTGCGATCCTCCTGTCTCAGCCTCCCAAGTACTGGGATTACAAGCGTGCGCCACCACGCCTGGTGTCCTTTTTTTTTTTAATGGAAGAAAGGGATTATTCATTCATTTTAGGTTACTAACTTAAATAAATGATACATTATAAAGTGGTTTAGCTCAGTGTCTGGGACATGTCTTATTCTAGAGTAACAATGTTCTTAAGTTTAGATATCAAGACCGGGGCGTGGTGGTGCACACTTGTAATCCCAGTACTTTGGGAGGCGGAGACCGGAGGATCCGGGTTCGTGGCCAGCCTCAGCTCTCTCTTTCTCTCTCTCTCTCTCTCCTTAGTGAGGCTCTCCGCAACTTCGTGAGACCTGGTTTCAAAATAAAGTATAAAAAATAGGGCCGGGGGCGTAGCGCGGAGGTAGAACACCCATGCGTTCAATCCCCAGTACCGCAAAAAAAAAAAAAGGTCTTCAGTGATGAATCTCATTTGATTATAAACATACTACACACGTCACCATTTTGTCAAGGATGTCTTTGAATCCTCGCAAATCCCAAACTCCTGTGCTGGCAAAAAAAAAAAAAACACCAAAAGTTAACAAAATAAACCATTTTGTAATTTCAGAAAACTGTCAACTGTTTTACAGATCTATGTCTCTTGAAATTTCCTCCAAGTCCCCAGTAGTCTGATATAAATTGGAATTTCTATTAACTAACTCCTTTTTTACATGGTTAGGACTAACTGTATTTTAAGAACATGGTAACTTTCTCTTGCATAGCACCAAAGTTTTTTGAATGTCATATGTTAACTAAAAAATCTGAAAATAGATGGCCAAAAGCCATCTATTGTTCCCTATAGTCTTTTGAAAATTATGACTATGAATGGCAACAGTGAAGGAACTTTTAAAGTTATACTTGGATTCGCTTTGGCTTTTAAAGGCCAAAAACATGAGGAACGGTACAATAAGTGACCCAAATAATATTCCCATTGGAGAATAAGCCTATATCTTGAACCTGGTGAAGAAAGAAACAGGGATGGAAAGTGAAATGCTTGGAATCCAAATGAAAGTTCTCTAAATTCACTGGGCACTAAATAGCTGGATGTGGTGGTTATGCTCCATCCCAAAGGAAGGCTTAGATGGAGCTCAGAAAAACTAAGAATGTGACAACGAAGCAGAAATATAGACGAGTCTTAGCCCATAGTAAATAACTTAAAAATCTCCTAGTGAAATACATCATCAAAGACAGCTGCAACATGATGATGGGGTCAGAAATCTTAATGGGCATGTTCTGTAAACCCATCACCTTTTTCCACAAACACTTTTCCTATCATCTTCCTATTGGCAAGCTTAAAACTGCAGCCATCCTAGACTTCTTCCCTCCCTCTCCGACAGTCACTCAGTTTCCAGGTCTTGCAGGGGCCATCCCCATAACAATTCTTGAATCACCCCTCCTTTCCACTTCCATAGTCACAGTCCTGGCCCAGATCCTTATTCACTCATCTCTGGTCCACTGCAATCACCTCCTAACTCGCGCCCAGTCAAAAAAAAAAAAAAACAAATCCTTGGCAAATTATTTTCCCTAATACAAAGTTCTGCTCGTGTTACTTCTATGCTAAAAAGCTTTCATAGGCCTTCTGCAAAGTGGCCCAATTATTTTGGACCTTAGCTCCCCAATGTCCTGTTCTCATGCGCTCTCTGCCAATCTGATGTGTTGACTTAGTTACCTCATACAAACTCTTTTTCATATTTTCTGATTGCCTTTGTACTTCTCTCAGCCTCGTATGGCCTTTCAATGTCTCACCCTGCTTTTACTACAATCTCCATTTATAAAATATGACCCATTCTTTAAAGCCCATTGGAAAGTCTGTTTCCCCTAAGAAGAACCCCTTTTCTAATTCTCTTTTTACGCGCCGCCATCCATTCTTTTAATCAGCATTATCAGTACAAAATACATCACGTATCAGTATCCGTGCAAAATACATCACGTATCAGTATCCGTGCAAAATATATGCTGCTGTTTTACATGCTGTAGACAAGGTGGTCTTCCCTTCTGTTCTGGATGGCACTTACCAAGGCCTCTCTCAAATCACTGTGGGCTGCGAGTTTCCCTTATCTCCTTCCCTCCAAATTGACTATGTAGCTAAAAGAACAAAGGCCCAGGGAATCGCTATTAAATTGAACTTGCTAAAGTGAACTCTCTGGATTCACCACTTTCCTCAAGAAGATCCAAACCTTTTCAAGAAAACTTCAGAGCCAGAGAAAATTATAATTTTTTAGTAAATAAATGCTCCCAAAGCTGAAAAGTTTTGAGTTGCTTAATTCCAGAAATGCTCCAAAAAGAAACAACAACAAAAAAATCCCACTTGCAATTTAGTTCTTTATATTCTAGTGTTAACTGTGTAGGCTGATGATGAAACAAGAATCTAAAGTTAAACCACTGTGGCTTAATTTAAAAAAAAGTTTTACCTAATTATTATACTTAGGATAATAACAACAGTAGACCTGGATAAGTATCTATGACCAAAAAAAAAAAAAAATAGTGAACTGGACCAGGTCCCTGCCCAAGAGATGCACAAAACAGCCAGACAGACACACCCCAAAGCAAAGTGAAGACAGACACCTGGAATGTGCAGGAGATGACAGAAAAACACTAAGTCCCATTTTCTCCTTTGAAGCTCAGACCGAGAGTCTGAAGCAGCTGATCTCCACTGCCGCTCTCTGCAAATGGACGTGAGTGCTTTCTAGGGCTCAAATGATGCTAGCTGTTAGATGTCAAACTGGATTCACAGATAAGCACCCAGAGTGAAGAGCCACTCTGGATCTCCCGAGATAGGGGATGCTCTTGCGCTCTAATAATGGCAAAGCCTTTAGGTTGGTATTAACTTGTCCTGAAAAGTGGAGGTGAGAGCTTCTCCTTTGTTCTCAGTGGCCCGGGCTGGTTTCAGACCTGCCAGTAAGATCTGTGAGAGGAAATCATTTTTGGTTTTGTTCCAACTTCTAATTCAATACCTTGGCAGCATCTGAAATGGATAAGAGCTCTAAGCTCACATCTGCCTCAGGTGACAACTAAGATAAGCAGCACACAAGTGAAATGAGAGAGCCTGCTCCCCAGAAGCGACTCGAAAGGCAGCTCTTTAAAAGTAGTTACTGACTGCAAGTTACGGTAGGCCTGAAAAATGTCTTGCTAAAAATACTAAAAGATTAGTTTAATGCAATCTTGTTACAAGCCTATTTTTAGCTGATATTTTGGCATTTTTTTTAAAAAGTAATTCTGTTCTATTAGAATTGACAATCAAATTCATCAGATCAGGATGTACAGAAATACAGGGAAACGGCTTTGCAAGTAAACAATATTCACTCTGGTTAATGGCTTACTGTGGCCAAGATGGAGCCTCATGAAAACTGGGCTGTGGGTTGCTTTCAATGAAATGATGAGGCATCAACAGTCACTTTAAAACATGGGTACTGTGCACCATTCATGTTTCAAAAACTCGTCTACACTGTAGGAGACACACAAGCTTGAGACTCGGCCCCTGCCTAATCGAACTTTTTTATGTAATTGGAATGAAAAGAATACTACAATGAGACATCAGAGGATAGCAAAAAATAATATATATTTACTTGACCCATCTATAAACTGTGGATAGTAGCAATGGCCTCTTCACAGGATTGATCTGAAAACTAAACAGTATTATCTCACAGTTTGCAAACAGTAATGAACTAATGTTTGTAACTTTTACTATTATTCAAGATAAAAATTTTATTCGAGTTCAGTAGGCCTACTTTATAGAAAATAATCATTATAAAGTTAATAGTTCAATAATGGGTTCTTCCCCCCATTCTCCCATTACAAAATTCATATTTTTCCTTTAGGATCTAGACCAAAAAGCACCTCATCAAAAAGCTTTTTCTACCATCACTGCTCCCAGGCCAAGATTTCCCATAATCTTATGTGCATGTGTGGGTGTGTGTGCACACGTGTGTATGTGTGGGTGGGTGTGCATGTCTGCGTGTTTTCAGTCATTTCCCTTATTGTTTTATAACAACTGTAACCATTTGTGCTCAGTCTCCCTCATTAGAAAGAAAACCAACGAGGGCAGTGACTCGTCTTATTCATCTCTGAATGCAATGTCCATACCGTGCCTGGGATGTATTAATGTGTAGTGCTGTAGTTAGGTCTTATGAGACACAGAGATTATTATTACAGTTTCTCAAAATGACAAAATACACCAAGAGAAGTCCTGGAAGAACACAGTTCAACAAACACTATTTTAGGATGAACTAAAACTCTTTCTATTAAGCCAGCTGAAAAAGACATCTTCCCAAGAAAGTGAAATTTTCTCCTGCTGAAATAGTAAAAGTCTTAAATCAATAGATTTACGATGTGAAAGGAAATAATAAACAGTTAAAAACCTAACGATTTCACCATAGATGGGCTTCTTGACAACTAGCAAGCATTTCTACCATATATATAGAAATCCTTCTACAATATAGAAATCCTCAGGGAAAGTCCATGCAGTCTCGTGTGCAGGTCCTCTTCTCTTTGGGTTTTAGATATGATGTTTTAAGAAGTTAAAGATGCTACCTCATGTCCTATGTTCCTTTTTCATTGTCTCTAGCACCTTCTGTCTTTCTGGCATGTGATGAATATTTGAGAGTTTTTAGGTCCTTAACTAGGAAAGTTCTTCTTCCTCCCTAGCCGGTGAATGCCTTCAAGCCACCCTGAGAGACTTCAAGTGACTTTCCTCACACTCCTCTGAAGGGACCAAGGTCCAGTGTCACCATGAGGAAACCGAGCTTCTGAGAAGTGCCGCATGGCGGCCCCGAGCCTCACTTTCCCACTCTTCCGAGTACTTCACGAGGTACTGGGCTTGAATTCAGGTCAGCAGATCACCCAGAAAATTCTTTAGCACTGTACTCTTTGGCAGCAGAAGGAATCACTCAGTGATGGATGAGTTTAGGAATCCTTACAGCTGACCCTTTCAGGTGCTCTGAGGAGCCCTCCACTGGGTGCCGCTGAGGGAGCTTCCTGCCCTCCCTCTTCCCCCTCCACCATCCTGCCCTTCCCCAGCATCCACTTACTCAGCCATCCCACGCTGGGAGTGCGCCGCACTCGGGGGTCATCGTCCACGGTGCGGGCTGCTAGGCAGGGCACTGAGTTCTCAAGCGGGCTGCGGGCTTTAGTGCCAGAAGCAGAAGACAGGAGGAGGAGGAGGACACATGAGCAGCCACAGCAAGGATGAGGATGGAAGCATTAATTAAGAAGAAAAAATACTAAAGCAAATCACACAAGCGGGTTAAAGGAGAACAATGACACATTACAATGACACGCGCCCCCTCCCATGACCCTGCACCCATAAATGGAACAAATCCCAACACAGAATGAACACAGAAACCTAAAAAATATTACATTCAATCATTGCAGTTCCCCAAGTACCAATGGATGATCTGCCCTGCAGTCCTAATACACAAAACATGTATTAAATGCAGAAATGGATTTACATAATAAACACTAATCTCGTGATGTCAGATGAAGACTGTTAATAAATTTGCACCACATGAGCACACACACAGGAAAGTTACACACAGTTTTATAAAGCACGGGGTAGGATTCGTATTAGTAAGCAGCTTTCTTTTTTTTTTTTTTGCAGTACCAGGGATTGAACCCAGGGGCGTTCTACCTCCAAGATACACCCCTGGCCCTACTTTTTTTATACTTTGTTTTTGAAACCGGGTCTCACGAAGTTGCGGAGGGCCTCACTAAG
>PVJS01017201.1:0-36469 GCA_004027185.1 Glis glis | reverse complement strand
GAATGGGAATGAACCTACCATATGACCCAGCAATACCACTTCTAGGCATCTACCCAAAAGATATGAAACCAAATTACCAGACTAATGCATGTGTATCTATGTTTATAGCTGCACAACTCACAATTGCCAAACTTTGGAACCAGCCAAGGTGTCCATCAACAGATGAATGGATTACAAGACTATGGGATATGTACACAATGGAATTTTACGCAGCCGTAAAGAAGAACAAAATTACATCATTTGCAGGGAAATGGAGGGAACTGGAGAACATTATGCTAAGTGAGATTAGTTAGTCACAAAGAGTGAAAACTCAGATGTTCTCCCTAATATGTGGAAGCTAGGGAGAATGGGACTTAGTAGTGACTCCAGACAAAGACGGAGAAAACTTTAGATGAGCAAAGAAGGCAACCTAACTGAGGGAGATGGGAGGGGGGAAGAGGGAAATATACTAATGCACATGATGTATATACACAAACTTATCAGAGTCAATCACTATGCTGAGCACGAAAAGGAGGGAAGGGGGATGGAATAGGGTGGGATTTGAGGGAGGGCTAAATGAGCAATGTGTGCATGCATGCTTCTGATACCCTGACACTTATCAAAATGTATAATTACAATGTACCAATAAATGAATATATATAAAATAAAATTTTAAAAAAGAAGCAGAAATTCATTTTAATTGAAATATTAATAAAACCAATACATTTTTTGGAGTATACAGAAGAGGAAATTCCCAAAAGCAACCTATTAATATAATTTTGCTTATATTATTAGTAATATATTTATATATTATAACCAATATTATATTATTAGTAATGATATAACTGATATTATTATAATATATAAGTAAATATATTAATATAATCTTGTATAATACATCATTAGTAATAATATAATATATGATTAGTAATAATATAACCAATATTTAATAAACTATATATATATAAATTATGGGTAGTGTACATATATTATCTCATTATTTCTACCTTAATGATGAGGAAACACAAAATTTTTAAAAACACCCCAAAAGCCACATGCCTAGTAATCGGTAGTCAGGATTTAAACCTATATCATCTCATACTAGTGTCTGAGTCTATAAACCTTCCATGGCAGACTACTATGCTCCCATAGTATAATTAAGAATATATACAATATTCATGTATCATTGAATATTAAATTCTCATGAATTATTCTTAAGAGTGTTAACAATATCACAGAAAAACTACTAGCTAAGCTCCTACTGTGTTCAGAGACTCCATGGACACACATTATCACCATTCTTCACTGCAAACTTATAATGAAAGAAATATTATCCACATTTTGTATATGAAGAAATGAAATGCAGAGATATTTAAACAACTTCATCAGGTTGATATTGTAAGCAGCAGGCTGAGCTGTGAAATGAGCCCAAGTTTGTATGTTTTCCCCATGCAGACACACTGGGTATCTCCAAGGTGTTTTTTTTTGTGGGGGGTTGTTGGGTTTTATTTTTTTTGGGTACTGGGGATTAAACCTGGGGCATTCTACCTCTGAGCTACACCTCCAGCCCTATTTCATTTTTTATTTTGAAACAGGGTCTCACTAAGTTGGCGAGGGCCTCGCTAAATTGCTGAGGTTGGCCTTGAACCTGCCCCCCAGGTAATGGGATTACAGGCATGTTCTACTGTGCCAGGATCTCCAAGATGTTTGTGAGGTGTACTTTAAATTTTACCAAAAGTGACGGGACCACATCTTTCTTCCTAGTGTCTGGCCTTACTTTCCTACTAAAGTTGTTAGTGAAATAGAAATATTGTCTTTAGAAAACCTGATTTCATATACACAAATTGTGATAGAGATGTCAATTACCTGATCTAAACATTATGTGTTATGCACACGTCTGATCATGTCACACTGTACCTCATAAACATGTACTGTGTGTCTATCTCGGTCAACATTCTCACTGACATAATCCAAAACAACTGACCACACGACTTAGAAAAAAGAAGATTTATTGGCTCACAGTTCAGTCCATTTGAGGCCACGTGTGTGAAGCTCAGGGAATGGTGGCAGGAAGTGGAGAGAGGGAGAGCACACAGACTTTGCTCTTCATATCACTGATGCCAGAAGCAGAGAGCGAGCAGGGAGAGGAAGAATACATAATCCCTAAGGCCACGCCCCCAATGGCCCATCCTTAGCAACCAAGCCCTGCTTCCAACATTGCTGCTTTGTTTCCATGAGGGCTGGGGGAACATCCTAAATCCAAACCATTACAGTGTCATTAAAAATGAAAACATATTCAGAAAAAATAATATAAATAAATAAAACAACCACAAATTACCTCAGGTCAGACGGGGGGTCTATCTTTCTAATTTACTTTACCTTTATTTGTAGATCAAGTTAATTTTATTTTTTTAATACTTGAATGAGTGCAAATGAATGAATGACAGTGAGCAAATGAAACATTCTCATCTATGGAGCAATCTAGTAGACAGGCAGGGTGATTTGATATTCTTACTTTATGTTCTTCCTACACAAGTCCTGAAGTTAGGTGGCTATGTTTATTATTGCTACATTAAAGGATGAGAGATCTGCAGCTCAAGGAGGTTAAATGAATTGCTCAGTTTCCACTTGTGAAAGAGACAGTTGGAAATAAAGCCCAGGGGCCTTCTGACTCCACAATTCAGGCTCCTCCACTCATGTTTTAATTTTAAGAAGTATTTAGATACAAAAGAATGTTTCAGAAATATCTGTGGAGAATAATGATCCATATAATGCAGGAGAAACCTCAGTGGAGTCAGGGAGGTAGTCTAGCGGAAGGGTAGGGGGGAGAGTGAGGATCAATGAAGGAATTACTTCATTGTGAATAATACAGTGTGAGTGAGGATACAATGAAGGCTTTGTGTACATATGTGAAAATACCAATGTCAATCTCAGTACTCTGCTCTGTGTGGGGAAGGGGGGAGTGGTGGGGAGCCTGGGGTGCACCAAGTGCTGTGTGCACGTATGTCACTGTCAACATGATTTATATTATGATGTGAGACTATATATATATATATATATATATATATATATATATAGTCTCCAAGTGTTTCTGCTCCAGATTAAATACAATATTATCTTAAATTTAAAATTCACCTTGAGTGTCCCTTCACATCCCCTTCCTTCTATTTCAGAGGGTCTCTTTATGGTTCCATATTTGTTTATATTCCTGAATAATGCATTGTTTAGAAAAGTGTCCTTTTCAATTTAAATGGACTCAAACTCTGTTTTTTTTTAACTGTCCCTCGTTATCTGATATTGTTCCTGAGATTCATTCATGACATTGACTGAAGCTGCATTTCTTTTCACTGTTGTTTAATACTCCATTATAAGATAAGGTCCCAGACATAGCTATTCTCAATACATCTTTTCCTCAAGGTGCTACAATGATAGTTCTGTTCAAATCTAGTGTCCTATATATAGTGTGGGTATGTTTCTAGGCTTTCTATTCTGTTTTGGGGTTTGTTTTGTTTTGTCCAGTTTATGTGATTTTCTGACAGTATCACACATAACTTGATATCTGTAGGGCAAATCTCATTACTTTGCTCTTCTTAAGCAATGTCTTACTATTCTTGTATTTTTTGTTTTCCCTATAAATTTTTAAATCAGCTTGTTAAATCCTTCCAAATCTGTTGGTATTTTGACTAGAAATGAATCAACACTAGAGCAATTTGGTGAGGATTTACATTCTTAAGACAGTTTCTCCTCTTATTAATGTGCAGACCATGCATGTGATATGGTTTTATATTCATTAAAGTATTTGAAAAAAATTCTTCCATATAATTTTTTCCATGCACATTGTGTATACAAATTGCTTAATTCCTTGGTACTTTACCTTCTTTTTATTTGAAGCCAATGTAAAAGCAAGGTTTCAATAATTACTTTCATAAATGTTTCTTGAGCATATATCAGATTATAATTGATTTTTTAATCCTTTTAATATAAGATTTGTTTTTCAGAACAGTTTTCAATTTTCAGAAAAAAATTGCAAAGATAGTACAAAAAAGAGTTCTCATAAATCTTGCACCCAATTTCCTCTATCATTAACTTCTTATATTATTGTAATGCACTTATTACAATTAATGAGCCAATATTGATGTATTGTTATTAATGAACTCTATTCAAATTTTCTTAGTTTTTACCTAAAGTCCTTTGTCTGTTCCAGAACACTATACTACATTACGTTTAGTCACTGTGTTTCCTTGGGCTTCCCCTTCCAGTGAGAGTTTCTACAACCTCTTTATTTGTTGATCTTGACAATTTTGAAGCATACCAGTAAGGTGTTTTGTAGAATCCTCTCTTGGGATTGATTTGATGTTCTTCTCATGATTTTGGGGTTCGGGGAGGGAGGCCACATTTTTATTCCTGTTATCACATGAGCATAGTGTGGAGCTGGACCTTGGTTACCTCTGCAGGGTGTTACTTGTCAGGTCTCACCACTGTGAAGTCACTCTGCCCTGTCCGCATTCCTCCCAGTACTCTGTAGGAGGAAGGAGCTATGCACAGCATATGCCTCAGGAGAGGAGAGCTATGATGCACCTCCTTGAGTGCAGAATATCTGCATAGTTATTTAGAATTCTTCTGAACAGAATGTCTACCCTTCCACACTATTTACTTAATCATTTAATTTATGCTACCTTGGGCTTATGAATATTTAATTTACACTTCGGATTATAATCTAATACTACCATATGTTGTTGTAGTTGTTTTTGTTTTTTGGTACTGGAGATTGAACCCAGGGGCATTCTATCTCCGAGCTACCTTCCTAGCCCTTTCCATTTTGTATTTTGAAACAGGGTATCCCTAAGTTGCTGAGGGTCTCACTACACTGCTGAAGCTGGCTTCAAACCTGTGACCCTCCTGTCTCAGCCTCACAAGTACTGGGATTACAGGTATTATACCACAATGCAGGGTACTACCTTACTTTTATATTGTAGGTAAAATTATTCCATCTTTGGCCACCAGGAGCTCTTTCATTTGGCTACTGTGTTCTTTTGACATTCCCCACCATTTTGGAGTTTCTCAGTTTTTGTTTCCCCTAAGGACTGCCTTAGCAACTTACTTTTTATATATTGACTTTACATCTAGCTACCTTGCTAAAATATTTTAGAAAATCAAATAATTTGTTTGTTTTTTGCCTCTACAACCATGCTATCTGCAAATAATGACAGGTTTTCTTTCTTTCCAATTATTACAGTTCTTCTACCATTTATTTATTCCTTCTGTCTTGCTGCACATAACCAGGCTATCTGGTGTGCTGCGGAGCTGAAGTTGTGATAATGGGCACACTGGACTTTTTTGGCTGGTCCAGGGAACAAGTTCAATATTTCACCATTGAGTATATTTGCTGTTTTTTAAAAATGTCCTTTATCAAGTTTAATAAGTTTCCTTCCAACCTAGTTCACTGCCCCCCAAAAGAGATCATGAAACATGGAATTAAATGTAACAGTCTATTTGGAGGTAGCTCCATAGAACTACCATAAAGGGAGTGATAACTAAAGTAGAAGAGAGACAGAAACCAATAAAAAGTGCCTCATGAAGCCAGTTACTCTGGTGGGCAACTGGACCCCAATCCAGTTAGGGCAACCCTGGGAGCAGGCATGAAACCCACTCCTTAGAGATTTGGGCTGGAAGATGGAAGATGAGGGAGCTAGGAATACTTGTTTGAGGGCTGCGGGGAAGGATCATTGCCTGGCACTTTGGCCTGCCTCAGGGGAACAGAGCAGGAGAGGCCTGTCAGGCAGATGCTGGCAGAGCAGGTCTGGCCTGAGGGTGCCAACGGGAGTGTGAGGGCCACCAGGTACCAGCAGCATCTGCCACACTTCCCAGGTTGCTTGTATTTTGTCATTTTGTTACAAGTAAATGTTGGATCTATTCAGTACATTCTACTGGTGGTCACTTGGTGTTTCTGCTCTAATCTGAAATCTTTTATTACTTAGTTCTTGAATATTGAATGACCCTGAATTCTTGGGATAAATGCAACTTGCTAATATGTTCTTTAGGATTTTTGCATCTCTGTGCATAGAATGAGATCAGTCTGTAATTTTTCTTTTTTGGGTTCCCTGCATCAGGTTTTGGTTTCAAGCCTATAGCAACTTCACTTCATGAGTTGGGACTTGATATGTTCTAAGCTCAAGCTCTTTCCACTCACATCAGTGTTTTTCTTATCCTCTTGGGACAGTGACATGAAAAGTTATGATGGATTAACAGGGCTTGTGATATGGGCATAGAAACTCTGGGTACAACTGGGGTCAACACAATTGTGTCAGCCACAAGAGCACTAATAAGAATGAGAGGACAGCCAGGCACGGTGGTACCCACTTGTAATCTTAGTACTTGGCAGGCTGACACAGGAAGATTACAGGTTTGAGGCCAGCCTCAGCAACTTAGCAAGACAATGTTTCAAACTACAAAATGAAAAAGGGGGGTCTGGAGTGTAGCTCAGAAATAGAATGCTCCTAGTTTCAACTCCCAATAGCCTCCCAAAAAAAGAATCAGAGGACAGACACAGGTGCTAATGAAAACAAGAATGTGCTCTTTAAAGCCTAGTTTTTTCTTCGAAATTTAGCTTCACTTTAGAATCTCCTCCCCACAAAAATCTAAATCATGTTGCACATCATCTTTCAAATATCTGGGAGACAGCTTTATTTCTTACTTCCTCCAAACCCAAACCAATAACATCATTCACCCTTTTAAATTATGACAGTATTTTAAAGTTGTCTGGTGAAGAAATGTGGAAGAGGCACTGGAAGTGTACTAGAAACTTCTAGAAGGTAGTATGTGTCACTCTATTTGACATCACATTGCCTGACTTTGCCAAAAGCCCCGCCACGTGGAGAGCATATGAATTTTTAAATTCTGAAAAAGTCCCACATATTCATGGGACCCTACATCACAGGGGCTACATATCAGAATGTGCTCATGCATAATGCCTGCATATTCTGTCTTGCTACTTTATTGTCATAATTATCTTGCTCAATTTAATATTACTCTTACTTTGTAAATATTTTTAAAATTAAAAATTTTAAAGGAGCTTTGTATTAGATCCCATCCTTACCTAAGCCAAACCAAATGTTGATAAAAAACAAATGATTTTTGAAATCAAATACATCAAATACTTTCTTTGGCCACCTGCTTTTCTATTTTTGAGCATATTGTGAACATGAGACTTGCCACCCCCCACATTCAACTGACCTACCTCTCTTTCTTTAATGCGAAGTATGGAGGGCCCAGGTGCCTCTGTGATTGTTTGCTTTGATAGCACTTGTCTTAATTTTCCTTCTCAGACTCCTTCTCTTTCATCTAATTTACCAGGTCATGTCAATTCATGACTCACAGGCTACCCGTGGACACTTTTGTGACTGTAACAAATCTTGGATTGTCTCTTCTTTATATTTGTTCTGTTCCTAGCCTCTTAATTCTTGTTTCTTCTTATTCCTGATTTCATTTTTCCAGTGCCTTCAGACTGAGCTATCTCCTTTCCCTCACCCTACCAATTCTGCAGCCCTAAGATACATTTCATAAATGACTACTCATTCTGCTCACATTATACCCTCTCTTGGCACTTAAAATTCAGGAAAGATCAAAGCTTTAAACTAAAGCTATGCTGATATATGCATACTCCATCTTGTGACTTAACTTTCTTGAAGGATATAATTTTATGTTCTTAGGAGTACATCCTAAGTTATTACCTATTTGTCTACTCAGCCCAAACCCAGGACCATTTGTAAGGGTCCTGACATTCTGAAACCTACCCATGCCTGAATAAACAAGATTGCTAAATTTTACTACACATAGGCAACTGTCCAATGACAAACTATCCTATAATCAGTTGTCTCATTATTTCGCATAATTGAAACCACATATTCCTGCTAATATATTTTTATTTAAAAACTAAGATCCAAGCCAGGCGTGATGGTACAAAATATAATCCCAATACTTGGGAGGTTGAGCAGGAAGGATCACAGGTTCAAGGCTAGTCTTTGCAACTTAGTGAGACCTTATTTCAAAATAAAAAGTAAAATTGGGCTGGAGGTATAGATCAAGAGTAGAAGGTAGGATGAAAAAATAAAAACTCTCACAAGGCTCAGAGTCTCCATATCTCATAGAAGAAAGGAAACTATGTTTGAGCCTTATTGAGACAATCAGGTGCACAGAAAAATTTTTTGAATGCTATTGTATATAAGAATCATCTCTGCAACTTTTTTAAAATGCTAATTTTAATTCATCTCTTCACCCCACATTAAGATGCAGCAATTCTCAATTGAGTCTCTGGAGTCTGTCCTTTCAACCAGTGCCCTGGTTGACTTGGATACACATGGTGCATCTGGCAGACTTTGAGAAACCCCTGAAGTTTGGTGAGAAAAAGAACAATTTTCAAAGGAAGTTCTCCAGGTCTCAAAGGAAATTTCCACTGCAGGTCTCAAAAATGCAAAAAAGCGGGCTCTCAAAAAGATTGGCTTATGATCTGTGGGCAATATTATAGCAAGCAAGACATTATTCTCATTTCACTCAGCATCTAACTCTTCTGGATTATACAACATAGAGCCAGATGGCCAAGATCTCCTGGGAATTGTTCCCCCAAAAATACCCTTGCAGTGGCCCTGTCCTTGGCCACAAAGATGGGAGGAAGTTTAAGGAGTAGGTAGCCAGATCTTACTGACTGTATCATTGTTCCACTACAACCCTAACTAGAGTGTACCACAAGTCAATTCCACCTTCAACCACCTGGATTTAGTAGAAACCCCACAAGTTAAGAACTCGGTTCAACATGAGACTGTACTCATTTCAGATGCCAGCCATAGGTGGGGCCCTCGGCCATCCACACTTCTCAGTAACTGGATATAAATTCAGGCATTTCTTTCTACAACCCCTGGGATTTGACAGTTTTCTACAATGACTCACAGAACTCACTGAGCATGCTATAGACATGACAACTGTTTTATTCTAGAGGATACGCATAGAGTGAGATCTGAGAGAAAGTATCTTCCAAGCCCTCTCCTCATGGAATTCAGGCATGTCACCCCATCAGTGCACCAGTCTGTTCCCAAACAGGAAGTTCCACTTAGCTTTGGTGTCCAGAGATGTTGATGGGGTTTCATTATGTAGACATGATTGAGTAAATTATTGACCATGTGATTGGACTCAATTTTCAAGTACTCTCTCTTTCCAGGAGATAAGGCTGTCCCAAAGTTCCAACCCTCTAATCATGTGTTTGGTCTTTCTAGTGACCAGCCCCCATCCTGAGGCTATCTAGGGGCCCACCATGAGTTATTTCATTACATTAAAAATATTTCATTTCTATCACTATGGAAATCTAAGGGTTTTAGAAACTCTATACTACAAACTGGGGGACAAAGACCAAATATAATCTTTAATATATCAGCCATGGAGGGAAAAGACATGTCCATGTGGGTGTGTACTGTACAATATGCCAGTTCCATGAAATGGAAATTAAACTGATGTCAAGAGGGCCAGAGAATCCTCCTGGGTGTCATGCATCCAAGGTGTGATGTTTCAGAGCCCCTTGAAAATCATTCCAACAAACCTATTCATCTTAAGTAAGGCTTGCAGAATACCTGAAAACACCCTCTTTCTGCTTCCCATTTTCCTCTTCTTTTTTTTTAACTTTTTTCCCATTCTCTTTTGGCTTTTTTTTAGTACCATAATTGACTGGAACAGACTGAAGAACTGTATGAGCCCATTAGGACTTTAATCACCTGTTAAAGATGAGAGCATCCGGCCAGGAACAACAGAATTTAATCCTTTGAGGGGAACTAATTGAAATCTCGCTTTTGAATCCATGCCTGAGTAGATTCAGTGAGGATGTCAAAAGTAGGAACCTCAACTCAGACATCAGCAATATTAATGGGCTTGCAGATTAAATTAGGAGGAAAAAGAGGCTGCCCAGTAAAGAGGATGAGAAGTTCAACTCCAATTCAGTGCTTTTCTTTCCTCCTGAGCTGAGGCCTGTGTACTCTGAACTTTCAGAATAAAAAGAACTATATAAATGCAGGGAAACATTATCATAATTGCTTTTGGCATAGAAATATTTTTAGCTAATGTTATTTTAATAAGAGCTTCTGTCAAGGGGGAAAAGGCAAATCATATAAAGCAAAAATTGTATTCTGATGTTCTCTGATTTAATGTTCCCTTGCCTGTTTGGCTGGATACTTCAAAGTCTCTTCAGCAATCTGTTTGAGCAGCATGGCTGTGGTTCAATCCCAGATATAATATTGGGCAGCTCTCTGGGCCAGACATTGTGATAAACATTATAGGAAATGGGAGAAGATAAAAGAATAGCTTCTGTCCTTGAGTAGTTTGTAGTTAGGAGTATGGGGACACAAGCATTTGGACAACTAATGACAAATAATAGGCAGAATGAGACCTGGGTATAGAAAGCAAAGCTCAGATGATTCCAAAGAGAAATGTGAGATATTGATCCCTTGTAATGTGGCCCTTGGCCAGGTCCTTGGAAGGATTATAGAATTGTCATTGGGCTGGAGAGGAAAGGGCATTCCATGCTAAGAAAAGAGCCTGATCAGAGGTGGGGGAATCCTGAAAAGGCATAAAACAAAGCCGTACATACCATGAAGTTTTGCCACTTAGATCAATCTGATAAAATGCACCTGTTAAATAGAGACACTCTATGGGTGGGAAATGCTTTCCATTCACCTTTTGTTTGTGTGCAACAGCAAGATGTACAGCAGACTCAGCATCAACTAGAAACATGTTAGCAACGCAAATTTTCAGATCCTGTTCCAGACCTAGCATACTACAACCCTGGTGGTGGGGTCCAGCAAATTATGCTTTCATAAACTCTCCAGATTATTCTGACACATGCAGAAGTTTGAGAACCCTAAGACAGTAATGGCTCAGTAATTGTTTTCCTTCTTTCTGGAGAATTCCCTTTTCCCTGATCACATGGGTATCAAAATAATCCCTTCTATTTTTAATGTGCTTTTATTGGTGCATTGTAATATTACATCATAATGAGAATCATGTTGACAATGACATACATGCCCGCAGCACTTGGTGCCCCCCACCTCCCCATTTCCCTCCTTCCCCATACAGAGTACTGAGATTGACGTTGGTATATTCACATATATACATATAGTCGGTAGTAGTATTTGCATTAATGAACCTCAGTCTTCCTCCTCCCCTACCCTTAGACCTCCGCCCTGGCTCCACTGATATTTCTCCTCCATTATCTGGAGACCCTCTTGTATCCCAATTACTCCCTAGCTTGCACATTTTAGAGAAAACATATGACTCTTCACTTTCTGTGGTTGGCTAATCTCACTTAACATAGTATTTTCCAGGTCCTTCCATTTTCTTGCAAATGACATGATTTTGTTCTTCTTTATTGCTGAGTAGAATTCCATTGTATTTATTTCCCATAATTTTGTAATCCATTCATCTGTTGATGGACACCTGGGTTGGTTCCATAATTTGGCTATTGTGAATTGTGCTGTCCCTCTGACAGAGGACTAATATCTAGAATATACAAAGAACTTAAAAAGCATTACACTAGAAAAACAAATAACCCAACCAAGAAATGGGCAACTGAATTGAATAGACACTTCACAAAAGAAGATATACAAATGGCCAATAGATACATGAAAAAATGTTCAACATCATTAGCAATCAGGGAGATGCAAATCAAAACTACACTGAGACTCCATTAACCCCAATCAGAATGGCAATCATGAAGTCAAGTAACAATAAATGTTACTTGGGGAGGATGTGGTGAAATGGGAACTCTTCTACACTGTTGGTGGGGTTGCAAACCAGTTCAGTCACTATGGAGATCAGTGTAAAGATTCCTTAGAAAACTGGGAATAGATCCATCATATGATCTGGCTATACCACTCCTGGGTATCTTTCCAAAGCAGTTGAAACCAGAGAACTACAGTAATATATGCATACCCATGTTCATAGCACCTTCTATTTTTAAGTTCCCTGTCTCTGCCATTCCTGCTTTCAGTATATCACTTACTGTGCCTAAGGGGGAAATGTTTACATGAAGTAGCACTTTCAACCTCCCCCCAATCTACAGTTAAATTATCTTTAAAGGCCCCTCTCCACCTCTTTCCCCTCATTCCTCTCCTCCCCCACAGGAAAGACTGCCTCCACAGAAAAGACTGCCTCTCCTTCTCTACAGGTCTAATGATTCCTTTATCATACCTTGGGGTCCATTCCTTCCACACAGGCTCACCCATCCACCACTTCCCCCAGACATTACACCAGTCATCTTCTCTCCCACATATTCTTCATCACCCCTTCCTCTATGACCCAGTTTGCTCTGCTATGAATGTGGCTCCATCCCCAATGAAGACAATAAGAAAACAAATAAAAAAAAACTAAAAAATTCTTCCCTTGACTATTTTTCCTAATCTCTCTCTCTCTCTCTCTCTCTCTCTCTCTCTCTCTCTCCTCTCTCTCTGGATTTTGATTGTCAAGCTCCTTGATCTCAGAAAAGTAAATCGGATGCCAAAGTTCACTGATAAATATTAATCATATCTAATCCTACTTGAACTGCATATGGTTTCTATTTGTTTTTAATGCTTTCTGCATTTAGTTTGGTCTTTCACTGATTTCTGGACTGGCACTTACTCCTGGATCTCCTACATTTCTGACACTTCTGCTATTTCTTAACGTGCTCCTCTGGCTCTTCCATCTCTATCTTTGAATCTTTTCCTTCCTTCCTTCCTTCCTTCCTTCCTTCCTTCCTTCCTTCCTTCCTCTCTCTCTCTCTCTCTCTCTCTCTCTCTTCCTCTTTCTACTACAGATTGAACCTAGGGGGATTCTACCTCCGAGCTATACCCCCAGCCCTTTTTATTTTTTATTTTAAAACAAGGTCTCTTTACATTGCTTGGGGTCTCCCTAAGTTGCTGAGACTGGCCTTTAACCTGTGATCCTCCTGTCTCAGGCTCCCAAGTACTGAAATTACAGGCATGCACCACCACAATTTGCATTTAGTCCCTTTCACAGTTGTTGTTTTTTGTTTGTTTGTTTGTTTTCATGGCTTACTGGCTGATATTGGTAACTTGGATGGACTCAACTATTAAGTATTTTATTTGCTATCAAATGTATGGTCAAATCTTTAATCTTCATTCTGAAGTGAAGTTGTCAATTGGGCATTTGGATATCCAAACTGGACTCCCTTTCTCCTTAAACTATTTTTCTTTAGATTTTATTTCATAGCATCTATCTAAAATGTCACAGTAAACATTTGGGAGTAATTCCAATGCTTTTCTTTCCTTCCAAATCCCACTTTAATTTTATCCCTACAGCATATGAATTCAACCTCAAAAATGGCTATAAATTATGTTTCATTCAGTTGTAATTCTGGTAGTATGACAGATAAGATTCACTAAACAACCCTTCCAATATTTAAAAAAATCCTAGAAAACACACACACACACACACACACACACACACACACACACACACACTCACACTCCCCAACACCACCACGATCAAAAGTAAGGAAAAAAACAGATGTTGAATTTAATAAATACAGAATTAAGCAGGGCATGGTGGTGCATGCTTGTAATCCCAGTACTTGGGAGGCGTAGACCGGAGGATCCAGGTTCATGGCCAACCTCAGCTACTTAGTGAGGCCCTCCACAACTTCGTGAGACCTGGTTTCAAAATAAAATATAAGAAATAGTGCCGGGGGTGTAGCTCGGAGGTAGAATGCTCCTGGGTTCAATCCCTGCTACCGCAAATAAATAAATAAATAAAATAAAAAATGAATACAGAATTAAAAGTAAGTATATTTAATATGTTTAAAGATGTAAACGATTAGTTTACATATATGATATGATTAAGAATTAAGAGACTATAAAACTTTTAAATTGGTTTCAATAGATTTCAGAAAGGACCCCATAGAATTCTACAAATTAAGCATATGTTTGAAATTAAAACCTCAGTAAAAGGGATAAACAGGACATTAGACACTGCTAGAGAGAATTCAACAATTAGAATACAGTTCTGACAAAATTCTCAAGACTTTAGCACAGAGAAAAAGAAATAAAAATATTTTAAAAGTGATTAAAGATATGGAAGATACAGAAAGGTCCAGTATATGTCTAATTGAACCATAAAAGTAGAGGATTATGCAATATTCCAAGACAAAAAGGCTACAGTATTTAAGAATTACTTAAAAATTCTAATCCTTAGATTCAAGGAGCTTAAAAATCATAAGGTATAGAAATAAGAAACTTAAAACTCCGGGCGTGGTGGCGCATGCAGTCTACTTTGGGAGGCGTAGACTGGAGGATCCGGGTTCGTGGCCAGCCTCAGCTCTCTCTCTCTCTCTCTCTCTCTCTCTCTCTCTTTCTCTCTCTCTACTTAGTGAGGCCCTCCGCAACTTCGTGAGACCTGGTTTCAAAATAAAGTATAAAAAATAGGGCCAGGGGTGTAGCACGGAGGTAGAACGCCCCTGGGTTCAATCTCCGGTACCGCAAAAAAAAAAAAAAAAAAGAAATAAGAAACTTAAGCCTAAGTATCATGGTACCATAAATATAAAGACAAAGATCTAATCTTAAGGAAATTAGATGGAAAAGATAAATCACCTCTAAAGGAAGAACTAGAGTGACATATGATTCTGAGTAAAAACATCCCAAGTTCAAAGTGTAGAAGCAAGTGTAACTTTGACTCTCTCCCTCACCTTTCCAGCTTTGTTTCTTCATCAGTTCCCATCTAATTTATTCTCCCCCCTTACATTGCATTCCACCTTCCAACCCATTGTATCTTTCCCAGATCTTCTAACAGAATCCATTAAAATGTAATCATGCCACTCTTCCACTTAACACCTCCATTGGTTCCTATTGCAAGCACAACCAGTTGTAATTTGCTTACTTTGGCATTTAACGTCCTTCAAATCATTTCAGTAGCCTTTTTAACCTTCCTGGTTTTCTCCAGTTCCCCTAGGCTCCTGCCTCCTTGACTCACTAGACCCTGAATTCACAGGCTCTTTCCTGACCACCTTTGAAAATGCCCATTCTGCAGAATCTCCCCTCCACATGCTCTAAGTCTGCATTTCCCTCTTTGCCTGTTAGGTCTGTATTAGTCTGCTAGAACTGCCATAATAAAATTCCACACTCTGGATTGCTTAAATAATAGGTATTTTTTTCTTATAGTTATGGAGGTGCAGGCAGCATCCTACCCTTGGTGGGCAGATGGCTGACTTCTTACTGTATCCTCTCATGTTCTTTTCTCTGTGCACATGTAATCATGGTGCCTCTTCCTCTTTTTGTAAGAAAACCAGTCCCGTTGAATTAGAGTCCTGCAGTCATCAGGACCTCATTTAACATTAATTAAATCCTCAAAGAACCCATTAACAAACATAGTCATTTGGGAACTAGAGCTTCAACATTTGAGTTGGGGGGAGTCACAATTCAGTTCATAATAGCTGCTCCTTTTAGGATATTTTAGGACCAAATTCCTCTAAAATATCCTCCAAGTTCTTTTCTGAACACCCTTAGCACTGTCATTTCCTGTTCAATAGGCTCACAAAACACTCTCTACAACAGTGTGACTGTGCCCGTAACAGTGAGTGACAGTGTACATGCATAGACCTCAGGAACTGTGGACCCCTTGGGCACAGAGGCCATACTTCTTTCCAATTTAAAGTCATAGTGTCTAGAATGCCTGGCTTACTCAGTACTCAATAAATGTGAAAGTAATAGATTAAAAAAATCCATTCAAGATCTTAAGGTATTAACTTGATCTATTGTGGTGTTGTTTATAGTAGAGTAACACTCTCCTTTAGGCAAAACAACTCTATTAATATATGTTACCTTCTGTTAAAGTGATTAAAATTTACTATCCATATATGCACACCTACCAAATTTCTGGTTCCCATGGCAACTCGACCACTTTCTCATATGGTATGTAAACTCTGTTCTGGGGGAGAGGGTGAATCCCATAAGCAGCATAATTTTTTTGTTCCTCATGCATAATGCATGGCGATTATGAAGTTTTTCTCCCTCTTAGGATGATGTAGCAATAGGTATGGTTATAGTGGCTGCCTCTTAGGATATGATTGCCTCTAACATACCCTAAGTCAGCCTTTGAAAGTAGCTTTCCTTCTTGCATATGTCCTCCCCACATCCTATGATCATTTATTTTATTTTTCCTGTTTGTAGAATTGCAGATCAAGATGAAGAAAATTTGGTGGCGTGATCACTGGCATGCTATTTCTTCAGGACATTCTATGATGTTGCAATTTAGATTTTGGAGCAGTTTTGTTAAGTGAGTTTCATTGGAAGAATTTCTTTTACAAATAGAGAGGGGGAAGATTATCTTTAACCTCATTTCTATGGTCACTTATGGCAAATCTGAAATTAAGGGAAGCCCACAAGAATCTGTTTTAAATGCAGTTTTTATCATCATTCATGTGTGGGAAGGTCAGTTCAGGAGAGGGTTGCCACTGCAGTGGCAGTTTGTGACTGATAGTTCCCCAGAGGAGGGGCCATACCACACATGCAGGGAGGAGGGGTCATGCCACACATGCAGGGTCACATGGGAAAGTGCCAGGTTCAATCAGGAGGCAGAGGAAGGGATGGGAAGATATGGTCAATACCGTGTGTATTATAGTGGAGTAGACAGGCTTGAGATTGTCTAGTTTGGTTATTCCAGTGGACTGTGGGGCATGTGGCCTACTCCTAGCTAACTGTTTAATCTGTGGCTCTGAGGTTATGAGGACAAGAGGAAGGTGACCCTGAGAAAGAGAGCCTGGCAGAGGAGATTGTTGGGGGTGGAGACTCTGACTCTGTTGGTGTTTATATGAAAGAGAGGTGAGTCATTTGCTGTGTCTAGGAATTGGGGAGCTCTGGGAAGAACAGTCTCTCCAGGGTCAGCAAGGCCCCCTGTGTCAAAGTATCAGAATGAAAAGAATGCTTAATGTATAAGCCATTAAACTCAAATACAAACTCACTTAGGACGTCTCCAACGTATGTGAGAAAGAAGATGAATGATAACAGAAATTGGCAGGATGAAGCATGGTGGGGTGGGCACCAGCAACACATTCCTTCTAAAGCAATTCTAAGGGTTTCTACCTTGACAAAAAAAAGTTTTAATAACGCAGGTCTATGTGGGGAAAACTCAGTGACTATACCTGCTAAAGGAAACAACACCACTCTCCCTATGACCCAGCTGACACTGTTTTAACCACGTGCTGAGCAATCTCATCTAATCCTATTAAAACATGGTGGCTTTGCTCCCTGACTTAATAGGCTTCTGAAGATTAAGACTAGAAACCACTTTTTATAATTTTTAACATTAAAAATAAATAGAAACACCACAAGCTAATGTTCTAGTGGGAATTTAGTACAATCACAAAGTGAGTGGATAAAGCATACCATGGACCACCACTTTGATGCACAAGAGTGATTTTCACATCTCTGTCCCATGCAGTCCTTTCCAGGTTTACATTTTTCCTCTGCTGTGTCCCTTTGGCACCCTGGAAAGAAACTACATATCTGATTCATTCTGCACACTCATTGCTGCCAAGAAAATACATTGCACACACTGCCTTGCATGTGCTGCCTTGAATTATCTTTCCGTTTTAACACTTGCTGGAAAAACTGCATCTCAGCAGTGCCCCAAGTCCCCTGGGAAAGGCATCCATCAACACAGACCTGTTTTTCCCCTTAGGTGTCTGTCCATTCTGGTGCCACTTATTAAGCCTCATAGGCTCCTATTCATCAAAATCATGCCAAGGAAGCCTTGAATTCTTTTGGAGGTGCATATTCAGCAGAATGCCAAGGAAGAGCAGAGACACAGAGTGAATGAATTGAAAGAATGTGCAAATTAGGCTTCTTATTTTTATTCAAAGGAGCCTCACATGAAGAGGCATAGATTGGAGTTTTAAATAAAACCCATTCTGACTTAATAGAAGTCCATGTCAACAGTTCTCCATCATTAACTATCCAAGGGTGCAGAGAGATTAGTGGTCAAGAAATAAGGTTAGGGACATTCTACGGGTGTTCATTGAGCAGGGAAGGACACATACACTCCTGTTTATCTACTTGTCTGTCTCCATAGAATGCCTAACATGTTCCAAACAAATGTGACTGGAAAAATGTCACTTGTCATGTTAAAGAATGTTAGAAGAAAAGGATGCTGAGATGGGAACTGTGACATGAATTCACCTTAGAAATCACTTTAAATTTGAGTCCACATCCACTGTAATAGATCACCGAAGAACTGACCTGTAATGAGGTTGGAAACATGTTGATGATTATACTACTTTTAGAAGAATAATTACCTGGTGATGAGATATATAACTGCAACTCTATAGTGGCTGCCGGGGGTTGTGGTCATTGATGGGAGACCAGATGACAGGATGTTTCTCCTGAGGGGAAAAGTAATAAATATACTTATCCTGTTGAAGAACAAGGCCACACACACCCCTTCCAGCAGCCTATGCACATGAGCATCTTAAATCTCTTTGTAGAATATAATGGCCTCCAAAAGGGTAGGAAACAAAGGGGAGGAAATCAGAGGGCCAGGTACCCAGGACAGGCATTCCCCATTTGGACAGTCATCATGTGCAAAGTTCAGAAGTCACTAGGCTTAATTTTGGAATAAAGAATAGTTTTTGTTGTTGTTTTGTTTTTGCCTAAAGTTGAAGAATGGCATCAGACACAGACCAGGACTATGGGCCTCCAGGAAACAAATGTACCAGGAGTGAGAGAGTGTCCAGGGCAAAAAGATATAGGCATAATTTTGGTTCTCTTTCTTGGCAATGTTTGAAGATTGCATTCTACATTTTATTCCCTCTTTGTCCAGAAGTGTCTAGGCAATGGTGTCTAGGTAATAGTGTCTAGGTTTCCTTTTGAATGACAAGGTAAGTAAGACAAGCGTAGAGACTACACCTGGAAACCAGGAGCAGTGGCACATACCTATAATCCAAGCATTTGGGAGGCTGAGGCAGAAGGATCAGAGATTCAAGGCCATCCTCAGTGACTTAGTGAGAACTTCTGCAACTTAGACCCTATTTCAAAATAAAAGATAAAAAGTGAAGGGGGTGTATCTCATATGTAGAATGTCCCTGGGTTCAATCCCCAGTATGAGAGAGAGAGAGAGAGAGAGAGAGAGAGAGAGAGAAGCAAAATACAACTGGAGTCCTTGATGATGATCAGTAGGGAGATTGGCTAATACAAAATAGAAGCAAATCTATCAGAGTTTGCCCCCACCCATCTTGATGTAGCCAGGTATTCTGGAATTAGGCTTCTGGCGATGAGGCTTTGAAATATATATGTGGAATTATTTGGATGACTCAGAAGCAAACATAATATTAGCAAATAAAGTGTTATAGGATAAAATTTGAAATTCTAAAATGGATTCGAACGGGAGCAGATTGGAAGAGATTCTTCGGTTGATTATATTCACACCAGTTTAAAGGATTAATGTTAGGCTTTACTCCTGTGCCCTTCTTCTCAGAACATAGACTGTGCTCTGAGATCATTTTGCTTTCTTAGAAAGATATTTGTGCATTTAAAATTCCTAAGCCTGCACTCTATTGTAAGAGATAGGATGGGTGAAAAAAAATGTAGAAACTGTTGACAGAAAGGCCTTGAAAGCTAGGGAAATGGCCTCAGGATAAACTTCCTTCTATTTCTTCAAGTTATGTTAGTGGGAAGTTTCCCAGGAAGGGTGGCATACAGATCATACTGGAGGGAGTCCTTGGGTGGAAGGTTGTTAGGGTATCCCTGATTCAATTCATGTGTCCATTTGAATTTTCCCCTGGCCCATCTACTCATTGTCATCATGGAATACTCAAATACTCAATAAATATGCAATAATTAGTGCTTTTCAAAACAATGCAAATATGGGCATAGTCTTGGCTTTATCTTTGGGCATAGTTCTCATATTGCTTTCTATACCTAATGCCTTTCATTTTTAGAATTTTAACTTGATAGCAAGGTAATGTTCTATAATCTAGGTACAAAAAAAAAAAACAGTTTTCTCTCTGAGGGCTGGAGATCATTCTGCTTTCTGGCATTTTCCCTACTTCCAACAAATGGCCTCTGATTCTGGAAAGTTTGTCCTGCTATGAGCTTGGACTAGAAGTCAGAAGTCACCTGTCCCTTCTCTGTGTCTAGCTACCTGAATGAACCTGCCTTCCTGGGTCTCTGCTTTCTCATCCTTTCCTGAGATCACTCAGGTTCTGAAGTATCCCAAAGCTTCCTGCCAGCTCTATAGTTATAGTACTATGTCTCCATGAAGTCTAATTGCAGAGTTTTTCCAGGTTGGATTTTGCTCAGAGAAAGAGTACCATAAATTAAAACAGAACACTCAGTTTTTAGATGGAGTCTCTTTTGTGATGGAGACTGTCCTTGGAATTTTCCATTTCTGTACACAGAATGGCTGTGAAGGATATCTCAACTGTCTATTTGGAGAGGAACAAGGTCTTTTGAAAGAAAATGGTTGACCAAAGCATGTCCCCCAAAACCCTATTTTAAGACAACTTTTGAGACTGTATGTTACTGGAAGAAGATATGACGGTTTCTTATTTTATGTGAATTTGTGTATGTGTGTGTACGCACAGCATGAGTTTAATCCATTTGCAGATGGAATCATTTAAGATAAAAGCTATTTAGCTAAGTGACAATTTTTCTTTGCGGGGTTTTCAAGACTTGGAATCAGAGGCTCACTGTTCAAATAGGTGTTTTATAAAAGGGTTGGTACAGGAAGGGTACACAAAATTTTGATATAAATGTTGTCTGTTACTCCTGTGCATATTCACACACACACACGATCACACACACACACACACACACACACACACACACACACACACACACACGATGCATGGGGAACTCTGCTCCCACCCATCTGAATTAACTTCAGAAACGCTGATTTTTAATTTGGAATTCACTATGCAGCCCCATGATCCAGTGAATATCTGGGCAGGAGGGACATGCTACCTTCCCAGCCACTGCTGGTTGGCAACACACTAGAAGCAAAGAGAAAACTGAATCCAAAAGGAAGAAGGGAGCAGCAGGAGTCTGGAATTCCAAACACACTCAGGTTCCAAGACCTTGTTTGGATGGTCTCAGGAGACTAATAGATGCTGTATTTTTCCAGTCTGATTCTTGAGAGCATCTGTATGCTTTTTTTTTGGGGGGGGGATTAGTTTTTCATTGCTCTTGTCTGAAAAAAAAAAACTGAGGTACAAAAGTTTCGGGCAGTTAACAGGAAGGCTTGAGATCAAGTGAAAGTGGATGTGTTCCATAGGTAGCACACAGGTCTGGAAATGCAATTTTAACCTAGAAAGACACAAAATAGAGAAGTACTATGGAAAAGAAAATGCTGTCTGTTTTCTCTTGAACACCTGATATCACCCTCCAAATAATAATCCTATCACTTGAAAGGGATTTTTATTCAAATCAAAGTTTGCTTATATCACAATTGTACATGCATGCAGTTCAAAGATCCATGTAGTTCTTTTCAGCATGTTTGTTACAAAAAGTAGCATTGTGCCCTTCTCCCCTACTCCAGTTCCCAAAGGCAGCAGTGTTCAACTTTTCTAGCAGATGTTCTTGAACTTACCTACAAATCTCTAAAGAACTTGCATCTATTTCTATCTCCTGATTTTTCAGTTTTTGGTGTTATCAATTAATTTCTTACTATGAAAGAATAATTCTCTTTTACCACTTCCTCATCCCAACTACTTATATAAGCTATATTCTTCCTGTTTATACAATGATTTAATACATATATTAGTTTGGGTTAGATCAATATGCAGTGTTTATATTCTGACTAAGTAAACACTTTCCACAGCTGAACCATGATTACTTTTAATTTCCTTCACAACATGTTTTGTTTCCCTGGAGTTAACAATTTGTTTTGTTTGTATTATTTCTTGTTTTGCTTAGTTTCTTATTTTAATCAATAATTAAAATTGAGCCTCTCATCAATTTGAATAAATCTCTCCACATCATGTTCAGTATATCATGTATTCTATCTGTTTCATGTTTTTGAAAGAATCTCTCCTGGAGTTTTCTCAGTGCTCTATGTGATGGCATATAGTTGTCATCTTGACATCTCTCTTCATTACTTTCGTGATAATTTCATTTGTCATTGTATTACATTTCTTCTTTTCCTGGATCCTTTTTTGCTTATTTCCTTTCTTTGTTGGAATGTATTTTGCTCTAGCTTCTTTAGAAAGAGTGTATTGGAGATAGATTAGTTGTGGCAATGCTTGCCTAAAATTGGCTTTATCCCACCCTTGCATTTAGTTGATATCTAGGAATTAAGACAGCAGAACAATATCCAGATGTGATAGTCAGCTTCGGATAAGCGATGCTCCAGTAACAACACCCAAGTTTTCTGTCTCATACAATAAGGACAACTTTTCTCTATCACGTTTCATGCTGCCAGCTAGGAGTTGGCTGCAGTTGAGCTCCATGTACCTTCCTCGCTTCAAGATCCAGGCTGGAGCAGCAATCCCTGGCTTAGCCATGCCATTCTATGACAAGAACAAGAGGAATAGGGATGGATTACCACAGGATCCTTAAAGTTTCTGCTAAAACGTTATTGGCAAAATAATGTCCATGGTCAAGCCTGACAAGGGGTTGGGGTGGGAAATTAGATTCCTACCGCAGGAGCGATTAGAAATCATGTGGCAGCAAAAGGAAATTTATTTTCCTTCTGTAGGAAGGGAGTAAATAATTGCAAAAAAAATTACAGCAAAATGAATAAAGTTAATGTTAGGATTCCTTTACATCTGTCTTCATTGTCTTCATAACACATTTCTTTTTTCTTTTCTTCTCTTTTTCAAATAGCTTTTTAAATAGTACTGAAATGGGTGAGTACTCCTCATATTTACTCACTTGTATTTTATTCCTTCACTGCTGTGAGTACTGTGATTAGAAGACCATGCTGATGTTTGAGACTGTTCTGGTTGGACACACCCCATGTGTGTCTCATGTGTTCAGAGGTGGGGATTTTAGGAAGTGACTGGATCTTGAGAGCACTGACCTCATCAGTGGATTGATCCATTGATGACTGGATGGAATACTGGGAGATGAGGCCTCATCGAAAGGAGGAGGCCACTGAGGGTGTGCTCCGGTAGGTTTATCTTCTCTCTGGCCCCTTCCTCTCCCTCTGTCTGCTTCCCAGCGGTCATGAGCTGAGCAGCTTTCCTCCACCATGCATTTCCACCATGATTTTCTGCCTCACCTCAAGTCCAAAAAAACAGAGCTGACCAGTCATGGACTGAAACCTCTGTCACCATGAGCCCAAATAAATCTTTCCTCCTTTAAGTTGTTTATGTCAGGTATTTTGGTAACAGCAATGAAAAACTGATGAACACAACTACCCCTCATTCAAAGGCATATGTTTTCAAAGTGAGGACAGAATATAGGGGTAATTTGGCACAAACCATTTCTAATATAAATTACTAGAAAGTAAACTCTGGCTCTGTCATTTAAAACCCCTAAATAACATGTTGGAATTTGGATTACTTATCTGTAAAACAGACATACTGATGGCATGCACCAAGCTGTTTTGAGAACTAAAGGCAATAGTGTATTCCAAGAAACTTAGTCAAGCATTCAATTTATAGTACGTAGTCTCTTTATATAAATTAAATTTCAATTTCTCTAGATTATGAATCAGGAAATTCAAAACAGAGTCATAGCTAAATACTGTATATATTAGCTCCAATCCTCAGTTATTAGAGATAATATTTATCATTATTGGTAGGCAAAGAATGCACTTTTCTAGCAAGCATGCTTATTTTTAACCCACATAAGCACAGATCCTCTCAAAAAAGTTAAATAAAATGCTGACTTAAAAGAAGGTCAAAGGATGTTGCAGTACTTTTAACCTGCTTTTTAATTTTTACTTGGAAATATGATTCCACATCAATGGTTCATGGACACTTGGCACATGGGCCAGCATGTATTTTCATGCTTACCTTATTACTGAGAGTGGATCATTGCAAATCCCCACTATTTTGTGACTCATCCTTTTTGGTTTTCAGACTATTATGTGTTTCCATCCTCGTGGGCAGCTTGAGGAAGCTCTGGGCACTGTGGAAAGGGAACTTCCTTAAACCAATCTGTGATGCGGAATGCAATATACTTTTCATATCATAGATTGCAGTTAGATTTAATTCTTGCAATTTGTTGAAGTCAGAGCGATTTTACTACTTTTGTGGAAATTTTTTCCCGTACAACTCTTATTTTAAAGAACTCAAGTTTTGACCTCTGAATGTACTTTGGGCAGATAGAAAAAGAAGCCCCTCTCCTAGCCAGTGTTGCCATTTTGGTAATACCAATGGTAAATCATTCCTGAGAGTACACTAATGGCTACTGCTGCTCCTCTGTATTTCCCCCAGAGGACCATATTTCCTGGGTGGGAATGAGGAAGCAGTTATTTACAGTTCATAATCTCCATAAGGCCCCTCAATAGATCTAAGATCTACTCTTTGATATACTGATAATCTCTCTTTTTCTCTCTGTTATGGTTTTTTCTCTTAAGGAATTCATATTGGTTTCTATATTCTGACAGTTGTCTCTATACTTGAAATGATTGTAAATAATACAGAACTTAGCTGCATAAAACCCATATTCAAGTCAGGATCAAAAATCCCTTACCCTTCACATTTTTCTTTCTAATAGAAACCTATGCTTATAGTTCTTGGAAGAAAAAAGTATGTTGGTGAGACCTAAAATATATATTATCTTTTGATAGATGAATCTCCAAAGCCTATGATGTTTATTATTATTTAATCTAAAGTGTCAAAGATGAATATTTGTTCCTTGGAGTATGAATTAAAAGGCATTAAATAGCCCTTGAGAACTATGGGGTTTAATCCTTGTTTTAGTTACTTACGGCTGCCAGAACAGATGACCACAAGCCAGGTGGGTTAAAACAATAGAAATTTGTTCTTTCAGTCCTGGAGGTTAGAAGTATGAAGTCAAGGCCTCTGCAGGGCTGCATTCCTTTCCAAAGCTCTATAAGAGAATCTTTCTTTGCTTCTTCCAGCTTCTGGCAGCTTGTGATTCTCATCCTTTCTCTCTCCTCTCTCTCACTGTGTTCCATTACCTTCTCCTTGGTCTCTCTCACAAGTCCTTTTGCCCATCTCTTATAAGGATACATGTGACTGTATTTGAGAACCTCTTGAGTAATCCAAGATTAGCTTCTTTTCCCCAAACCCATAAATTAATCACATCTTCTGCCATATATGATAGCAATTACAGTTTCTAGGGTTTTGATATGGATAGCTTTTAGAGGGACACTTTTCAGCCAACTATAGTTCTTATTCTAACTGACCATGGCTATAAAATTGAGATAGACTTTTTTTTCTTTTTAGGGGGATACAGGTTCTTCCTGAATTTCTGGAGTGTGCACCTAACAGGTTTATGACATTGTCTGTTAGGAGATTCCCTTCATTGCCTCTCTTCCAGCAAGAGCCAGAGAGAGTTTTATTTTTAAAAATGCACATACAGGAGTTTTCTTGATGTACTGTTTCTCCTACAGCTTGGATCTTGACTGTCTCCCAAAGGCCCATGTGTTAAAAGCTTGGTCCCAGCCTATGGCAATATTGGGAGGTGGTGGAACCCCTAGGAGGTAGGGCCTAGTGGAAGGAAGTTAGGTCATTGGGACATTCCCTCAAAGGAGATACTGTGACCTGCACTCCTCCTCCTCTCTCTTTTCTTTACCACTATGAGATGAGCAGCTTTTCTTCACCATGTACTCCCCACCATGACATTTCCTCACCACCAATCCAAAGCAAGGTGGCCAACTGACCATGGACTGAAACCTCTGAAGCCATGAGCCATAATAAGCCTTTTTTCCCTATAAGTTGTTTATCTCAAATATTTTGTCATAATGGTAGGAAGCTAACAGAATCCTTTCCTACCGCCTCCCAGTAGCCATTCAGCTCTCAATGGGTTAATTAACTGATGAGGTTAGAACAGCAATGATCTAATCATTGCCTAAAAGTCCCACTTCTGTACACATGAGACTTTGTTGGATATTTCAGATCCAAACCATAACACAAATGTAAGATGACATAAAGGAGAAGGCTAATACTTTTACCTCTTTCCCATCACAATGATTGGATCAAATTCAGACCACCCAGGATGTGTATCCACACACTCTAATAATCTCTATACCTGCAGTAACTGTGCCCTAAACATCAAATCCAGAATCAGACCAAGTCTGCTGAATCCTGCCCTGCACTGAGACTGAGACTGGTCTGTTAGTTCTTTCCCCAGGGATGAGCACATATCTTTACCCCTTTAATGATAGCTTTCTGCTAAGTCACCCACTGTAGCCCCTGCCAGGCTAAGTCCCTTTTCTCCAAACCACAGAATGAATTGTTTGTGCCCTGACCTAATGCTAGGAATAAACATGACAGGGATTTGAAATGAAATGACTAAAACAAGGGCTTGATCTCTGGTTGATTTGTTCTGACATGGAGAAGGGTGAAAATAATGTATGGAGCATCTTTTAATGTCCAGGTGTGTAGCTATATAATCAGACTTCTAAGTCCATGTTCTATTCCTTCTTCATTTCATGCGTTGATCAGAAGGGTAATTACAGACTATGGATGGATGAGTTATCATGTATCTTGGAAGGGTAACTCACATTTCATGCATTGTACATTGAAAGACACCATAACTTTTACCAGCAGCAAGTCTATATTGCAAGGCACAGAAAATATTAGAGTGCTAGTAGCTGATATACTCAAAGTCCACCTATAAATGCTTATTGCAAGGAAAACCGACTTGAACATTAGAAGAAATACAACATACCCAAATAAGTGTATTCACTTCTGTCTTGGTCAACATTCTCACTGCTGTAAACCAGAATGAGTGGCCACACAACTTAAAGGAAGGAAGATTTATTGGATCATAGTTTTGGAGATTTCAGTGTTCAGCCCATGTCAGGCCAGGTCTGCAGAGCTCAGGGCATGATGGAGGAAGCAGAGCAAAGGAGAGAGAAAGACTCTGATCTCACATCATGGAGAACAGAAGCAAGAGAGCAAGCAAGGGCTTCAAGGAAAAAGCACAGTTACTAAGCCTGGGAGTATTCCCAGGGACCCACCTTCTCTAGCCACACCCCAACTGTCTAGGTTACTACCCAGTAAATACATTATAATGGATTTATCCACTGATGAGATTACAACTCTCATGTCTTAATTACATCATCTCTGAACACTAATACGTGAGTTGTCAGTGAACATTCTATATCTAACAATAACTTCCTAGGGGTAGTATAAGAAATCACCACAAAAGCCGGGCGTGGTGGCGCATGCTTGTAATCCCAGTACTTTGGGAGGTGGAGACTGGAGGATCCGGGTTCGCGGCCAGCCTCAGCTCTCTCCCTGTTTCTCTCTCTCCCTGTCTCTCTCTCTCTCTCTACCTAGTGAGGCCCTCCGCAACTTCATGAGACCCGGTTTCAAAATAAAGCATAAAAAAATAGGGCAGGGGGTGTAGTGCGGAGGTAGAACATCCCTGCATTCAATCCCCAGTACTGAAAAAAAAAAAAAAAAGAAATCACCACAAACAGGATGGCTTAAAACAACAGAAATATATACTATCCTCTCATTTCTGAAGGTCAGAAGCGTGAAAATCATGGAGGCAGTGGGGCTGTGCTCCTTCTAGAGGATGTAGGAAAGAATCCTTTCTTAACTCTTGCCTTTTGTCCTTCCTAGAAGCTCCTAGTGATCCTCAGTTTGTGGCAGCCTAACACTTAGCACGCATTCACTTTCATATTGCTTCATTCTCAGTGTTTGTGTCTTTCTTCTCTTCTCCTAAAAATACACTGGTCATTGAATTTAGGGCCCAAGATTATTACAACTCAAGAGTCATAAATTAATTATATCTTTTTTTTTTGCAGTACCAGGGATTGAACCCAGGGCTTTCTACCTCCAAGCTACATCCCCAGCCCTATTTTTATACTTTATTTTGAAACCGGGTCTCATGAAGTTGCGGAGGGCCTCACTAAGTAGCTGAGTCCAGCTGCGAACCCAGATCCTCCGGTCTCTGCCTCCCAAGTACTGGGATTACAAGCGTGAGCCACCACACCCAGCTAATTATATCTTCAAAGACTGATATTTCAAATAAGATCATGCTCACAGCTTCCAGAAAGACCAATATTTTGAAGGGGTTAGAAATATAGAAGAGACACCAATCAACCCACTACAGTGAATACACAATTTGCTCTGATTTCTTATTGGCTACAACTGTTTTGTTTTCTCTTACAGGCTGCAACTGTATTTTCACTTTGCGATTTTAACCCCAGGGACAAATCCATTAAAAGAAGATTTGAAAAAGGAACTACATTTCTGATTGGCAATGTATTGCTATGATTTAGATTCAGTCATGGCACACAGCTGTGAAGCACAATGTAGAAACAGATGTTAATATGACAACTGGATACCCTCTTTTACTTTCCTTTCCTTTTTGTGGCACTGGGTATTGAACCCAGGGACAGGCATTCTACATCTGAGCTACCCTTGAGCCCTTTTCATTTATATTTATTTTTTAATTGGTGCATTATAATCATACATCTTGATGGGTTTCAAGGTGGTAGAAGTATACATGCACACATCAGTCAAGTAACCCTCCCCCAGTTCCCACCCCATTCCCTCCCCCTTCTCTCCTTCTTGTGCTCAGCATAGTAGTTGACTTTGATAAATTTCTGTATGTACATCCTATGCCTTAGGGTGTTTCCCTCTTCCCCCTCCCATCTTCCTCAGATAGGTCACCTTCTTTACTCATCTAAGGGTTTCTCCATCTTTGTCTGGAGTCCCTTCTATACCCTATTCTCCCTAGCTTCTGCATATTAGGGAGAGCATGGGACTTTTCGCTTTTTGTGACTGACTAATCTCGCTAAACATAATGTTCTCTAATTCCATCCATTTTCCTGCAAATGATGTAATTTTGTTCTTCTTTATGGCTGGGTAAAATTCCATTGTGTACATATACCATAGTTTTGTAATCCATTTATCTGTTGATGGACATCTTGGCTAGTTCTATAGTTTGGCAATTGTGAATTGTGCAGCTATAAACATAGATATACATGCACTAGTCTGGTAGTTTGGTTTCCATTCTTTTGGGTAGATACCTAGAAGTTGTATTGCTGGGTCATATGGTAGGTTAATTCCCATTCTTCTGAGGATCCTCCACACTGTTTTCCATAGTGGTTGCACTAATTTGCAATCCCACCAACAGTGTATTAGAGTTCCTACTTCTCCACATCCTCACCAGCATTTGTTGTTGTTTGTGTTTCTAATGATTGCCATTCTAATTGGGGTTAGGTGAAATCTCAGGGTAATTTTGATTTGCATCTCTCTGATTGCTAATGATGTTGAACATTTTTTCATACATTTATTGGCCATTTGTATTTCTTCTTTTGTGAAGTGCCTATTTAGTTCACTAGCCCATTATTTGATTGGGTTGTTTTGTTTTTAGCGGTGAGTTTCTTTAGTTCTCTGTATATTCTAGATATTAGTCCTCTATCAGAGGAGTAGCTGGCAAAAATCTTCTCCCATTCTGTCAGTTCTCAAAGTTCTTGATAGTTTCCTTTGCTGCACAGAAGCTCTTCAGTTTAATGCAATCCCACATATTGATCCTCTTTTTAGCTTCTTGTGCCTTTGGGGTTTTGTTGAGGAAGTTTTTGCCTGTACCTATGCATTGAAGAGTTAGACCTAGGCCCTCTTCAAGTAGCTGCAAGGTCTCTGGTCTAATTTCCAGGTCTTTGGACCATCTCGAATTGACTCTTGTGCAGGGTGAGAAAGTGGGGTTTATTTTCATTTTCCATTTTTCTGCATGTGGTTAACCAGTTTTGCCAATACCATTTTGTGAAGAAGCTATCTTTTTCCCAGTGTATGTTTTTGTCTCTTTTGTCAAAAATCAATTGGCCATAAGTGTGAGGATTTGTTTCTGAGTCTTCTATTCTGCTCCACTGGTCTATGTGTCTGCTTTTGTGCCAATATCATGCTGTTATTATTACTATGGCTCTGTAGTATAGTTTGAAGTCAGGTATTGTGATGCCTCCTGTATAGTTCTTGTTGCTGATAACTACTTTGTTTATTCAGGGTTTTCTGTTGTTTCAAAGAATTGAAGGACTGATTTTTCTATGTCTGTAAAGAATGACCTTGGTAATTTAATGGTATTGCATTGAATCTGTAGATCACTTTTGGAAGAATAGCTGTTTTGGTAATATTTATTCTGCCTATCCAAGAGCATGGGAGGTCTTTCCATTTTCTAAGATCTTCTTCAATTTCTTTTATGTGTTATAATTTTCCTTGTAGAGGTCTTTTACCTCCTTGGTTAGGTTTATTCCCAAGTATTTATTGTTTTGGGGGGACATCCTGAGTAGAAATGTCTTCTGGATTTCTTTTTCAGTGGATTTATGGTTGGCATACAGAAAAGCTTCTGATTTTTTAAGATTGATTTTGTATCCAGACACTGCTGAATTTGTTGATAAGTTCTATGAGCCTCTTGGTTGAGTTTGCTGGATCTTCTAAGTATAATATCATTCCATCTGCAAATAGAGATAGTTTCAACTCCTCTTTTCCTATTTGTACTCCATTTATTTCCTTCTCTTGCCTTATTGCTCTGGCTAGAGTCTCTAGTACTATATTGAAAAGTAGTGGTGATAGTGGACATCCTTGTCTTGTTCCTGTTTTTAAGAGGAACTCTTGTAGTTTTCCCCATTCAACATGAGGTTGGCTGTGGGCCTATTGTATATTGCCTTTATGATGTTGAGTTATGTTCCTTCTATTCCGAGTCTCTGCAGTGTTTTTATCATGAATGGGTATTGGATTTTGTCAAATGATTTTTCAGTGTTTATTGAAATGATCATGTGATTTTTGTCTTTAGATATGTATATAGTGGATAACATGGATTGTTTTTCGTATGTTGAGCCAGCCTTGCATCCCTGGGATGAACCCGACTTGGTCATGGTGTATGATTTTCTTGTGATTTTGAATGAGTGTTGCTAGTATTTTGTTTAGCAGTTTTGCATCTAATTTCATCAACAATATAATCCTGTAGTTTTCTTTTCTGGAGCTGTCTTTATTTGGTTTGGGTATTAATGTGATGTTGGCTTCGTAGAATGTATTTGGGAGGGTCATGTTTCTTTCTATTTCATGGAATATATTGAAGAGTATTGTGATTAGTTCTTCCATAAAGGTTTAATAAAATTCACCTGGGAAACCAACTGGACATGGGGTTTTCTTTGTTGGTAGGCTCTTTATTGCTGCATTAATCTCTTTGATTTCTATTGGTCTGTTAATATATATATTTTCTATATATTCTTGATTCAACTTAGGAAGGTTGTATATGTCTAGAAATTTGTCAATTTCTTCTGGGTTTTCCATTTAGTTGGAGTATAGTTTTTCAAAGTAGTTTCTGATAATCCTTTGGATTTCCATGCTGTCAGTGGTAATATCACATTTTCATCTCTTATTTGTAATTTGGGTTGCTTCTCCCTTTCTTTTGTTTAGGTTGGATAGTGGTTTATCTATCTTGTTTATTTTTTTAAAGAACCAGTTTTTGGTTTTGTTGATTTTTTGTATTTTTTTTATTCTCTACTTCATTGATTCCTGATGTGATTTTAATAATTTCCTGTCTTCTACTGGCTTTGGGATTAGACTGTTCCTGTTTTACAAGGGCTTTGAGGTGTGTTATTAGGTTATATATTTGGTGATTTTCTGTTCTTCTTATGTGAGGACTCAGTGCTATGAATTTTCCTCTTAATACTGCCTTCAGAGTGTCTCACAGATTTTGATATGTTATGTCTCAGTTTTCATTTGTTTCTAGTAATTTCTTAATTTTCCTCTTATTTCTTCTGTGACCCATTCCTCATTCAGCAGTATGGTGTTCAGTCTCCACATGTTTATGAGGTTTCTCTGGGTCTTCTTATAGTTGATCTCTAGTTTCATTCCATTATGGTATGAAAAGACACAGTGGATTATATCACATTTTTTGAACTTGCTAGTACATACTTTGTGGCCTAGAATATGGTCTATTTTAGAGAAGGTTCCTTGAGCTGCTGAAAAAAAAAAGTGAATTCAGCTGTAGTTGGGTGGAATATTCTGTATGTGTCTAGTAGGTCCATTTGGTTTATGATACTCCTTAGGTCTGAGTCATCTTTACTGACCTTTTGTCTTGAAAATTGATTTAGTGGTGTGGGAGGAGTATGACTTAATGTTAAGAAGAGTTTGTTTTATGAAAGTGGTTGCACTTATATTTCGGGGATAAATGTTGACTATTGTTATATCCTCTTGCTGGATTGCTCCTTTTACCAGTAAGAAATGACCTGCTTTGTCTCTTCTGATAAGTTTAGGTTTGAAGTCTAATTTGTGTGATATCATAGTTGCTACTCCTGCTTGTTTTCGAGTTCCATTAGGGTGGATTACCTTGCTCCAACCCTTCACCTTTAGTTTGTGGGAATCTTTATTTGTAAGGTGTGTTTCTTGCAGGCAACATATGGATGGATTGTGATTTTTTTTAGTCCATTTTGACACCTTATGTCTTTTGATTGGGGAGTTGAGGCCATTTATATTCAGCGTGATTACTGAGAGATGAGTTTTATTTCCTAATATTTTGAGTAATAATTTCTGTTTGAGGTAGTGTTTGTTCTTCTTTGCTAAGTTGTTTATTTGATGGAAATCGTTGTTTCTCCAGTTCTTGTGTTTCTTTATTATTTCTTCTTTGTAATTAATCTTTTTGAGTATTTTCTCTAGTGCTGGTTTGATAGACATAGTCTTTCAGCTTCTGCTTGTCATGGAAGGTTTTTATTTACCCACCAAATTTGATAGATATCTTTGCTGTGTACATAAATCTTGGCTGGAAGTTGTTTTTTTCAGAGTTTGGATTATGTCGCTCCAGGCCCTCCTGGCTTTCATGACTTGGTTTGAAAAGTCAGGAGTGATTCTTATTGGTTTGCCTCTGAATGTTACTTGGTCCTTTACTCTCGTTCGTTTAAGATTTTCTCCTTGGAAAATTGCATTAGTCAATTTGATTATTATGTGGCGTGGTGAACCTTTTCTCTGATCTTGTCTATTGGGGGTTCTATATGTTTCCTGTACCTGTGTTTCAACCTCTTTTTCTATGTTTGGAGAATTTTATAATATTACTTCTCTGAAAAGATTATTGTTTTTTGTTTCATTCACCTTCTTTTCCCTCTTCTATGCCTATTATTCTTAGGGTTGCACTTTTAAGATTGGCTGAGATCTCTTCAATATCCAATTTATGCTGTCGAATTGTTTTTTCTAAATTATATACTATGGAGGACTGGATCAGGAAAGAAATAAGGGGAGACATAAAAAAATACTGGAATTTCATGAAAATAGAGACACTACATATCAAAATCTGTGGGACACCTTGAAAGCAGTGTTAAGAGGAAAATTTATAACACTGAGTGCCCACATAAGAAAAACAGAAAATATCCAAATAAATAACCTAATGACAGACCTCAAGGATGTTGAAAAACAGGAACAATTGCAGCCCAAAGCCAGTAGAAGGCAGGAGATAACTAAAATCAGAGCAGAAATTAATGAAATAGAAAATAAAAGAAGCAAGGCCAGGCGTGGTGGCACACACTTGTAATCCCAGTACTTGGGAGGCTGAGTCCGGAGGATCTAAGTTCGCAGCCAGCCTCAGCTACTTAGTGAGGCCTCTGCAACTTAATGAGAACCTGTTTCAAAAAAAAAGAATAAAATTAGGGCTGGAAGTGTAGCTTGGAGGTCGAATGTCCCTGGGTTCAATCCCCAGTACCGCAAAAAAAAAAAAAATACAAAGAATCAACAAAACAAGAAGCTGGTTCTTTGACAAGATTAACAAGATTGACAAACCACTAGCTAACCTAACCAAAAGAAGGAGGGAATCAACGCAAATTACCAAAATCAGAAATGAAAAAGGGATATCACCACAGATAGTGGAGAAATCCAGACGATCATAAGAAGCTACTTTAAAAACTTATATTCCAATAAAATGGAAAACATGGAAGAGGTCGAAAGATTTCTAGACACATACAACCTACCTAAATTGAACCAAGAGCATACAGAAACACTGAATCAACCAATAACAAGCACAGAGATAGAAACAGCAATAAAAAGTCTTCCATCAAAGAAAAGCCCAGGTCCAAATGGTTTTCCAGCCGAATTTTACAAAACCTTCACAGACAAACTAAAACCAATACTTCACAACCTATTCCGTGAAATTGAAAGAGATGGAATTCTTCCAAACTCTTTTTATGAGGCCAACATCACATTAATACCAAAGACAAATAAAGATACCTCAAGGAAAGAAAATTACAGACCAATATCATTAATGAACATAGATGCAAAAATTCAAAATAAAATACTAGCCACACGCATTCAAAACCATATTGAGAAAATTGTACACCATGACCAAGTTGGTTTCATCCCAGGAAAGCAAGGCTGGTTCAACATACGCAAAACAATACATGTTATCCACCACATAAACCGAACTAAAAACAAAAATCACATGATCATTTCAACAGATGCGGAAAAAGCGTATTTGACAAAATTCAACACCCATTCATGTTAAGAACTCTACAGAAAATCGGAATAGAAGGAACATACCTAAACATCATTAAGTTAATATATAAGAAACCCAAAGCCGACATCATATTGAATGGGGAAAATTGCCAGAATTCCCCTTAAAATCAGGAAAAAGACAAGGATGCCCACTATCACCACTCCTTTTCAACATAGTCTTTGAAACTCTTGCCAGAGCAATAAGACAAGAGAAGGATATCAAAGGAATTCAAATGGGAAAAGAAGAACTAAAATTATCTTTATTTGCAGACAATATGATCCTATACCTAGAAGACCCAAAGAACTCAACCAAAAGTCTACTAGAGCTGATTAACAAATTCAGCAAAGTAGCAGGATACAAGATCAATCTAAAAAAGTCAGTAGCTTTCATATATGCCAGCCATGAACCCACTGAGAAAGAAATCCAGAAAACAATTCCATTCACAATAACTTCGAAACCAAATACCTAGGAATAAACTTAACCAAAGAGGTTAAAGACCTCTACAATGAAAACTATAGAACACTGAAGAAAGAAATCGAAGATTATCTTAGAAGATGGAAAGATCTCCCCTGCTCTTGGATAGGCAGAATAAATATTATCAAAATGGCCATCCTGCCAAAAATGATGTACAGAGTCAATGCAACACCTATCAAAATACCAACATCATTTTTTGCACAGCTAGAAAAATCAGACATTAGTTTCATCTGGAGAAACAAAAGACGCAGAATAGACAAAGCAATTCTCAGCAATAAGAACCATGCAGGAGACATCACAATTCCTGACTTCAAATTATACTATAGAGCTATAGTAATAAAATCAGCATGGTATTGGCACAAAAACAGACACATAGACCAGTGGTACAGAATAGAAGATACAGAAACAAGTCCACAAACTTATACTCAATTGATTTTCGACAAAGGTGCCAAACTCATACATTGGAGAAAGGACAGTCTTTTCAACAAATGGTGCTGGGAAAACTGGTTTTCTACCTGTAGAAAAATGGAGCTGAATCCTTACCTCTAACCCTGCCTCGAGATGGATCAAAGACTTGGAAGTTAAACCAGAGACTGTGACATTATTAGAAGAATAATTTCATAGGTCCAACAGTCCATTGTTGGGAACCATTTTCTTATCTTTAGACTCTAAGTTGCATAAACAGCCTGAGAAGGTAAAAGCTTTATCAAATGAGCTGATCAGGATTTACTGATACAATAGAAGGTAGTTCTCAGAAGAGGGAGTTGACCTAAGAAGGAGGAAGGATGCTGATTTTAACATGTTGTTTATCTGCTTGTTAATGTTATCTTTGTATACATCTGGTGCTCTATAAGGATATATAAGGACTAAGCTAATAAAATCAAGGCTGCTGCAGTGTGTGGGACTGAGAGCCCTCCCGAAATCATCTTTGTCTCTCTCTCTCTCATTTTTTCTTAATCATCACTCCCCGTTTCAGGGACCGATCGACTTTGCCGGCGGGCTCTGGCACTCCATCATATAGGCACAGGTAGAAACTTCCTCAACAAGACCTCCAAAGAACAGGAAATTAAAACAAGAATTAATAAGTGGGATAGCATTAAACTACAAAGCTTCTGCTCATCAAAGGAAATCATCAAGAGCTTAAAGAGAAAGCCTACGGAATGGGAGAAGATCTTTGCAAGCTATCCCTCTGACAGAGGTCTAGTATCTAGGATATACAAATAATTTAAAAGACTTTACACTAAGAAAACAAACAATCCGATCAAGAAGTGGGCAACTGAAATGAATAGACACTTCATGAAAGAAGAGATACAAATGGCCAATAGATACATGAAAAAATGTTCAACATCATTAGCAATCAGGGAGATGCAAATCAAAACTACTCTAAGATTTCATCTGACCCCAATTAGAATGGCAAGCATTAA
>PVJS01017200.1:7500-36474 GCA_004027185.1 Glis glis | reverse complement strand
GGGTTCAATCCCTAGTAACACACACACACACACACACACACACACACACACACACCACAGTCATCTTTTTTTTATGCCACTGGGGATTGAACCCAGGGTCATCTACCTTTGAGCTACACCCCTACCCTATTTTATTTTTATTTGGAAACAGGGTCTCACTAGGTTGATGAAAGTCTCACTACTTGCTGAGGCTGTCCTTGAACCTGCAATCCTCCTGTTTCAGCCTCCCAAGTACTGGGATTACAAGCATGCGCCACCACGCCCAGCTAACACAGACATCTTTGATTTGCTTCAAATAGTTATAATAATTTAAGTATGGAAATTAGAAATGGATAGTACTTCTATGTACTTGGTTTATTTTCAAAACCATTTTATAAAATACTCAATAGATACAAATTAATCTTCATAGATACAGACCAATAATACAATTAAGATCCATCTACCCAGAACCTGGTTTAAGAAATAGCACATTAGTATTACCTTAGAAATCCTGTGTGTCCCTCCACAATTCTATCCCCTTCTTTCTTCTACAAGAGACCCAGTGTTCTGAGGCAAAAACAAAAACAAATTCTAAACACTCCTAACACATGTGAATATTCATGGCCAGCCTCAGAAGTCAAAGTTAACTTATTATGATTTGTGATTAAGGTTATGATTATTGTGCAAACAGTAGTAACAATTAGAAATCAAGTCGGATGTCCCCCCTAATATGTGGAAGCTAGATAGAATGGGACTTAGAAGGGACTCCCGACAAAGAAGAAGAAAACTTTAGATGAACAAAGAAGGTGACCTAACTGAGGGAGTTGGGAGGGGAGTGGAGGGAAACACACTATAGTACATGATGTATATACACAAACTCATAAGACTCAATCACTATGCGGAGCACAGAAGGGAGGGAGGGGGGAGGGAATAGGGTGGGATTGGAGGGAGGGCTAAATGAGCAATGTGTGCATGTATGATGCTGCTACCCTGATGTGTATCAAAATGTATAATTACAATGCACCAATAAATGAATATAAAAAAAAGAAATCACAATTTTGTGGGATTTCTAAAGGATTTTTTTTCTAAAAGCATGGTGACTAGAAAAGATCCTGGTGTCTCTAGAGGTGTTCTGTTACCTTATGTAGGAAGCAGTATGTGCATAGGGTAAAGAAAACTCTAGACACATGCTTAAAAACACAGATCCTAGTATTTATTCCATACATTTATATCAAGTAAAGTAATTCATAAGGTCAATGTCACTAAAATGAGGAAATAACTCTAAAGACACAAAGTAGGAATATATTTTCCCTCAACTGATATTGGTGACTATTATTAGCAGATTTTCCTAGGTATCCTGTTGGTTTGTACACCAATGAAAAAACAATCAACAAAAATTGTCTCTATTTCTAGATAGTTTTTTTTTTTACTATCCCTGTTTTAGGATATAGAAAATACTTACTTTTAAACCTAATATATACCAATTGGGTATAATATTGTAAGATATAAAATTTGCATAGTACCTTTTTAAAATAATATGGAAGTTATGCTTTTTCTTCATAAATGAACCTTAATCCATTAATTAAGTCAGAATTTTTAATGGATTAATCTTAAATCCTGGCCCAAGGGATAGCAATCCATGCTGGCAGGGTGGTGGGGAAGAACACATTACAGTAATGGATTTCAGTAACTTGCTTCAAAAGAGGGCATTGTAATGGTTCTGTGGGACATCACAGTGTTATTTTGAAAGTACAGTAATGGAAATCCTTGAAGCTGAAGGGCTGTGGTTAGATACATTAGGCTCCTTGAAAAGGGCTGCTGGTCTTTACAAAAGTACCTTACTGAGTTTGCCACCTTCTGTGTTATGCCCCAGAAATTAAATAAAATTGGTTTAAGACTTTGAAGCAGCAAAGTCTGTTACACTTCAAACAAGCTTTTGTTTGGGGGGAATTGTTGGTGTGTTACTAATGTGTTTGCAGGACACCTGGGCAAGGTTAAAGAACACTGAAACTCAGATTTGTAGGGAAAAGGTCTCAGAATGACATGCTGGGTGAAGTGGTGCCTGGGATCAGAGTTATGCTCTCTGGAGCTGCGGTTACGTAGCTCCCAAACTAGAGATGATGAATTGGTGACATTTTAAGCAAATTGAATTTCATAACTTAAGGATTCATGAACTTGCTTCAGGGATTTTATCTGTGTAATTCCTTTGATTTGTAAGACCTCTGGACTATAATTGTCCTTTACCCTGCATATTACTCATTATTAAAAATGATTTGTGCATGGAGAAAGAAAATGGACTGCACAATGAGAAGTGACATTTAGAAAATAATGCTTGGATTAAATATAACTTCCTCAAGTCCAGAAGTATCCTACTCAGGCAAAGTGACATCTGCCCGATGTTTACTTCAAGATATGTGTGACAAGTTCTGATGTAGACACTTGATCTTACTCTCAACTGACTTTCCCTTGACACATGGTAAATATCAGGAATCAGAAGATTCATGCCCACATAAAAACTGCACTGAAATCTGAGTCTTTCATGGCAGTGTTGCCCCCAAAGTTCTAAGATGACGCTATTTTTTCCCCCTACAAAACAACTCTCCACTCTTCAACATTTTAAAGCAGTAAGAAAGTATCTTCCAGTTTTTAGTCCCTATACTCCTCACTCCACTTTGTCTATCTGATTTCATAATCTCTCAAATTAGTTCCCAGGAAATCAACATCCAGATTGGTTTTTAATTTTCAGAAAAACTGTTATCAGTGAATTTTTTTTGTGGAACTGAGGATTGAACCCAGGGGTATTATACCTCCAAGCTACACCCCCAGCCCTTTTGTTATTTTTTGTTTTGAAACAGAGCTCACTGGGTTGCTAGGAATCTCAGTAAGTTGCTGAGGCTGGTCTCAAACCTGGGATCCTCCTGTCTCAGCCTCCCAAGTACTGGGATTACAGGCATGCACCATCACACCCGGCTTATGTATCAGTGATTTTTAAAAGGCAATTTGTTCATCTCATTCCCCATTTAACTCCCTTCGATAGCTTCTTATTGGAGTTAAGACACAGAATACATAATGTGGCCTCTAAGACAGGGTACAATTTGGCACTTGCCAAATTCTCCACCAGGTATTAATGTTTTGGCAACGAAGAGAGTGAGATGAGCCAGGCAGGATAACAGCTGGTGTTTAAGCAAATGAATCAGAGTTGGTTTAGACTCAACAGCCAAGACACTCTTCTGAATGCCAGATTATAGTCCTCTCCTTCTGCTGGTGATATGATAACTAGGAAAGCCATGCCAAATGAGGAAACTAGCAATTGAACAGCACGCTTTTGAACCTGGAACACAACTTCAGAACTTCAGGATCTCTTCCTGATGTGGTGTCATCCATGAAGAAATCAGTCACTCCAGCACCCACATTGCCTAGTTGGTTCTACTGGCAGCATTACTGGTTGGTGGTAACTTCAGGACTGGGAAATAGAACTTGCTAATCTGATATAACTTTTGTTAATTAGGTTGGATTCCTAGCCCTGTGACACTGCAACTAAAGGTGGTAGAATATGTAGAAGGAGGGAAAGCACACCTTCCGGCTGTCTGCTTTTCTCCACCTTCACCTGGCCAACCCCCAAGATCCTTCTCCCGGTCAATATGGCATTTTCTTTCTTCCCAATCAGATTGCTTCTCATAGCTAGGTGCTGTGGCACATGCCTGTAATCCCAGTACTTGAGAGACTGAGACAGGAGGATAGTAGGTTCGAGGCCAGCCTTAGCAACTTAGTGAGGCCCTCAGCAACTTAGCAAGACCCTGTTTCAAAAAAATAATAATAAATTGCTTATCATCTACTTATTATTCTTAGTAATAGTGCTTAGTTATTTACTTTTCTAGAACTTACCACAATTTTACTGGGGTGTTTATTTCTATTCTATCTCCTTCACCAAGTGAGATAAGTCCATGAAGGGCCAAGACCAGCATTACTTCACTTACCACAGAATCCACAGCATTTAATACAACGTCAGTCACAAATGATTCAATAGTAAATAAAAAGGTTCTAGCTATATCAGGTAAAGATGTCTTATTTACAAATGAGTCCCTCCAAAACAACAACAACAACAATTAAAACTGCTTAAGCAAAAAGAGGAATTCACTGGCTTCCATAATGGAAAACTCTAGGGGTGACACTGGCTTAGGACACATTGGTCCCAGAGTTTCACATGACACCACCAAGAATCTAGTTTATTGATGTTATCTCTTCCTTTCTGTGGTTCTATTTTCATCTGTCAACTTCAAATGATTGCTTCCTTGCTCTTCCGGGATCATTATGTTAAACAAACAAACAAAAAGGAGCTTCAGAAGTTTCAGACCAAATACATTCATGTATCAGAGTCTAGGTGTTCATGTCCAAAAGAGGGGTTTTTCCAATAGCTCTCATAAAAGAAAGACTGCATCCGTTTCCCAGAAGACCCAGCATACAGACGATGGACTGTCATTGACTTTGATTTGTTAAATACACATCCATAAATCAATCAATGTGACCAGGATGATTAAATGTAGTAATTGGAATAAGCCAATTAGGGTTTGTTCATGGATAGTAGGATGAGGCTAATACTATCCAAATCACAAGATTAAGAATGGTAGAGGAGTGGGATTTCTAAAGCAAATTCTGTGAGAGGTCACTGGGCAGCCCAAAGAGGAGGTGTTTGCTATAGGGATAATGCATGAAAAGCAGGGGTTCCATGTTTTCATACTTTTCAGTCACTACATTTTAGCCTAATGCTCTGAGCCCAGAATTTAATTTTTCTTCTAGTCTGACTGTGACCTTTAGTTCTAGCTCTGATGAGTGGACCTCTTCCTTCTTCTTGGGTTGTGGTTCTGCATTTTATGGTCTCTATTATGGTAACTGCATTTTATGTCTTGCCCCTGTGCTAAACTTTATTTGTTTGTTTTATTTACTTGGTTTTGGGGATTGAACCCAGGGGCATTCTACCTCTGAGCTACACCCCAGACCTATTTTTTTATTTTTTAAAATTTGAAACAGGGTCTCACTAAGTTGCTGAGAGTCTCACTAAATACCTGAGGCTGGCCTCAAACCTTCAATTCTCCTGTCTCAGCTTCACAAGTAATGGGATTAGAGGCATGTACCACCACACCTGACCTATTTATTGATTTTTAATTGACAAACTGTACACCTTTTTATATATAATGGTGATAGTTTAATATAGGTATACATTGTGAAATGATTAAATCAGGCTAATTAACACATCCATCACCTCATATAACTATCATTTTTATAATGACAAAATTAAAAATCTACTCTCAGCAATTTTTTAGGTATGCTACATTATTATTAATTGTATTTATAATGTTTTACAATAAATCTCTAGTACCTGATTCCCTGCCCCTGTCCCCGTTCTAGCCCTGGTATCCACCATTCTACTCTGCTTCTGTGAGGTCAGTGTTTTTAGATTCCACATGTAAGTGAGATCATGCAGCATTAGTCTTTCTGCATCTGGTTTATTTCACTAAGTGTAATGTCATCCAAATTTATCCATGTTGTTGCAAATGATAGGATTTCTTTCTTTTTAAAGGCTGAATAGTACAGACAGTCCCTGACTTACAATGGTTCTACTTGTGATTTTTCTATGATACAGTGATGCAAAAGTGATATATTTTCAGTAGAAATCTTTCTCCAATTGTTGAGATTTTATCTTTTCCTAGTTTAGTGATATTTGGTACAATACTGTCTTGAGATGCTATGTAGCTCCCAGTCAGTCATGAGAGTAAACAACTGATACTCTACAGTATACATTAATGCGTCGCTAAGCCATTGTGTTCAATAAATGAAGTTTTTAAAATTCATTTTCCTAATATTTTCAACTGATGGTGGGTTTATCTTATGTAACTCCATTGTAAGTTGAGGAGCATCTGTATTCCAGTGTGTGTATATACTATATTTTCTTATCCATTCATCCAACGATGGACCCTTAGTTTGACTTCATATCTTATTGTCGATAATGCTGCAATGAAGATGGGGTTGCAGACATCTCCTTGACATACTGATTTTATTTCCTTTGCAGATACCTTGTAGCGGGTTATTGGACTATATGGTAGTTCTTATTAAATATTTTTACTGCTTTCCATAATGGCCGTACTAATATTCCCTACATCCTTGTAATCACTTGTAATATTTTATCTTTTTGATACTAACCATTTCTACAAATGTGAGGTGGTATCTCATTGTAGTTTTAATTTGCATTTTCCTGATGACTTGTGATGCTGTGCATCTTTCCATTCACCTGTTTGCCATATCTTCTTTTGAGAAATAGCTAGTAAGGTCCTTTGTCATTTACCTCATTTTAAATCAGGTTATTTGCTTTCCTGCTACTGAGTTGTTTGGGTTCCTTATATATGTTGGAAGTTAACCTTTATTAGGTATATAGTTCATGAATATGGTCTCCTATTCCATTGATTACGTTTTCATTCTGCTGATTGTTTCCTTTGCTGTGCAAAAGATTTTTAGTTTGATACCATTTCAGTTAGTTATTTTTGCTTTTTTTTTTTTTTTGGCCTATGCTTTTAGGATCATATCCCAGAAATTATTGCCCAAACCAATGTCATGGATCTTTCCCCCTATTTTATCTTCCAATAATCCTACAGTTTCAGGTCTTATGCTAAATGTTTAGCACATTTTGAATTGATTTTTGCAGGTGGTGGGAGATAAGGGACGAATTTTATTCTTCTACATGTGACTATTCATTCAGTTTTCCCAATGCCATTGTGTGTTCTTGGATCCTCAGTCAAAAATCAGTTGACCATTAAGATCAGTTGACATAAATGTGTGGGTTTATTCCTGGGCTCTCTATTCTATTCCATTGGTCTATATGCCAGTACCACACTGTTTTGATTATATCTTTCTGGTAGATTTTTGAAATCAGGCAGTGTGAGGCCTCCAGCTTTGTTCTTTTTGGCTATTTGGGATCTTTGGTAGCTTTATATGAAGTTTAGGACTTTAAAATTTCTGTTAAAAATGTGGACAGAATTTTAGTAGGAATTGCATTGAATCTGTGGGTCCCTTTGGGTACTATGATTGTTTTAAGATGTTATTTCTTTTGCTCCATGAATATAGTATTTTTCCTATTTATTTATGTTTTCTTCATTTTTAATCAATGTTTTATAATTTTTGGTGTATACCCTATCACTTCTTTTGTTAAATTTATTACATGGTATCTTACTTTTGATGTTTTCATGAATGGGATTGCTCTTGATTTCTATTTTGGATAGTTTTCTGTTAGTGTATAGAAATTCTGCTTATTTTTGTATATTGTGTGCTGACCTTTTTGTCTAAAACCTATACAATCCTTTTAGAGCTGAGGTCTTGCCCTTTCTCCCATTCCATTGATTGTGTTCTTGCAAGTACCCCTAAAAGCTGACTGCTTGATACTAACTGACGTAGAAATAGGAATTTTCAAACTAAAACTGATGCTCGAGCTTAGCTAAAAAATAATAAAATAAGCAAGTATATGTCAAGAGTTTGATAAGCGATATTTGAAGGAGAAAACTCTGATTACTAGTTTTAGTAAGATGAGCAACAGATGGTTGTGATATCTGTATTTTCCAGTGGCCCCTGGAGTATATTGACAAATAGCATGTTATGAGAGGAATGAGTGAATGCATTATTTAGAACTATTTATGTTTTGTTTCCTGTTGTTATAAATGATTTCTTCTCTTTAGTATTGATTTATTAATGTTTCTTCCATAGAAATGTCACCTTTAACTGGGAGGCTTGTGATGAACACACATCTTGTTATAAGAAATTTAATTTACTTGCACAATATATTCACTGTGCTTACTATAGGTAAATAAATGTGTTTACATAAGCTACAAATAAACTAGCTTGTGGTAATTAATCCACACCTTTGTCAATGAATCATTTGTTTGGGTAAGTCGATTAACCCGCTACTCTATAAAGATCATGTAGATTACCTTCTTTGAGTTTTTAAACACTTTTGATGTAGCTTGCTTGAGGGCTGCTTGAGATAAAGAAACTATAGAATATTGTATTGTAAATATCATCTGACACCTTGCATATATGTGGTTGTCCAGTTTTCCCAGTACCATGTAGAAACATCTATTCGTGCCCGGCGTGGTGGCGCACGCTTGTAATCCCAGTACTTTGGGAGGCGGAGACCGGAGGATCCAGGTTCGCGGCCAGCCTCAGCTCTCTCTCTCTCTCTCCCTGTCTCTCTCTCTCTGTCTCTCTCTCTGTCTCTCCTTAGTAAGGCCCTCCGCAACTTCGTGAGACCCGGTCTCAAAATAAAGTATAAAATATAGGGCCGGGGGTGTAGCGCGGAGGTAGAATGCCCCTGCGTTCAATCCCCGGTACCGCAAAAAAAAAAAAAAAGAAACATCTATTCGTCTATTTGCATTCCAAATAGTGCCCGCGTGCTATATCCTATCACTGGGCTTACTGTCTATGAGGACAATAGTTGTTTCTCATAACTTTCTATTGATTGATGTGCTATCTCTTCCTGAAGGGTTCTCCATCCTGACTGCTGAGTGCACTTTCTCCATGTCCTGTCACTGGGTCTCTTCCTCCAGGTTTTGTTACCTTCTTCCCCAACCTCTCCATCTTTCATCTCACCACTGAAATTAAAGAAAGTAGGTCTAATTGTAACAAATGGAAAATGTTATAGCTTGATTTCTAAAAACCTCAAAATACAATGTAAATTAAGCTGTTTTTGTAGCTGGGTGGTTCCTAATTGATTTTGTTTAGATGGGTCAAAAAATTGAATTGAAAAACTGCTCAATTGAAACAAACATTCTTATGCCTGCTCCTGCAGGGACCAACAACCTCTAGGTCACTTGTTGACATATTTCCTATGGTACAAGTTCACCTGAGAATCTATTAAAATCCTGAACTCTTTCTATAATAGCAGTAAGTCTTCGGTGGGATGTGAGAACTTTCCTTGTTATTCTATTGCTGGTAGTCCAGGGTCTACACATGGAGGAATTTACCAAAGTTCTTTCTAGTGTTTAAGGCAGAAAAATATGTGAGTTAGATTATCTCCATATTTGATCGATTGAAAGACTGATCAAGGCAGGAGAAAAGCATTTTCTCAGTGAGATACCAGGTATGTTAGTCAGCTTTCTGTGGCTGTGACAAAATGCCTGATATAATATATGAGGAGGAAAAGTTTATTTTGGTTTCATTGTTGCAGATATTCTAGTCCCTAGTTGGTTGGCCCTATTGCCTTGGACCTGTGGTGAGGTAGTACATCATGGCAGGGAGCATGTGACAAAGAAAAACCATTCACCTCATGGTGGCCAGAAAGCAAAAAGAGAGAGAAGAAAGGGCCAGGGTCTCAATATAACTTTAAGAGCATGCCCCCAGTGATCTACTTCCTCCAACTAGGCTCCACCTCCAGAAGTTTCCACCACCTCCCAATGGCGCCATCAGCTGGGGACTAAGACTTTCAATGTATGAACTTTGGGGGACATTTAAGATCCAAACCATGACATCAGGCATTTTTTTAGTATCTCCTGTAGACTGGTGTACAATGCAGATGTTTAGTTATTGCATAAGAGAAACTCTCAGTTGACTTATCACTAGATGAGATGCCTCAGTCTTATTGTCAATAGGAAACAAAAACTTTATATGTCTGTTCACACCATTCACTCTTGATGGAAATTGGTGTGGTGACTAATAAAAGAAAAAAACTCCTAAAAATAAAGGCAATTTTCTATTTAATTTTAATTTCAAATCACTCTGAGTTTTCTTGGATATATTCCAACTTGTTGACTACTTAGGACCATAGTAATGTCCCCCCATCCATCCATCCTTCACATGTTTATTGAACATCCATTTTGTGCCAAACACTATACTAGATAGACACAGGGAAATAGCTATGAATAAAGATGACAATGTAATTCTGATGCACACAAAGAAGAAAAAATAGAAAATATTCCAAGACAAGACCTAACTTATGTGGGGGAGGAGTAGGAGAATGAAGATTAAAGAATACTTGTGAAGGATTCCCTCGTGAAGTAGTATTTAAGCTTTAATCTTGAGAATGTTCTTTTGTGTGTTTGGTGTGGGAAGAAGCCAGTCTTGTTCAAGAGCAGAGAGGGTGAAGTCACTGAGAGAATTGGGAAGGAGTCAAGCGAGGAGGCTGGGGTCAGGCATGGGGGCAGCTCACCAGGACCATGGGCATTATGGCGGCACTCATGAGCACTGGAACGGCACTAAGCCTAGGATAGTGTTTTCTTTCAAGAAGGACAGATGACCTGATGTTTGGCAGGGGAAGAGGAGAAAAAACAAATCCAGGAGGTAAGTTTGGGAGTCATCAGTGACTATATGATCATCAAAGCCAGGGGCTTGGATGGACTTACCTTAGAAGTGAGTAGACATGGAAAAGTCATCAAGTATGCTACTGAGAAGGGAGGATCTAGAGAATGGAGGGAGAGACTGGTCTCTGAGAGAAGAAGATCATTTTTGTGAATATGAAAAGGAAAGAGGATGGGTCCTAGTGCAGGCAAATGTTAAGAATTATTTTTGGAGGTAGAAAGTTAAAGGCTGTTTAATGAGTTGTATTTTCTCCATCAGGCCAGAAACAACTGAGAGTAAGGAATATGGACGTAAGTTTGGAGGTGTGAGGACAGAAGAGAGGGCCAAAATGTAATGCTTTGAGAATATTTGCTAGTGCTCCCATTTAGCTGCCAGTTCCTCCTGGGAATGGGCTAGCATGAAGACAGTGATGCCAACAGCAACATTTTCAAGAGTATTTGAAAGGTACATGTTGATTTGGTCTAGGAATCTCAATTTTTATGGTGTGTGTGTGTGTGTGTGTGTTTTAACTCCAGATACACTGCTTCTTCACTGCCTAGAATGCCTTCATAGAAACTTCAAGGTTACAAAGCACTGAATTTCAGGCTGCTGAGAATTGTCTTTTAGAGTATACCATACAGCTCTGTTCTTGCTGAACTCATGTACCCCGGGAACATGACCTTTGAGTTTAGAGCCTTGGCAAAAGACCCAGTGAGGGCTTTCAAGTAGGCAACGGGGTCAACCCATCTTTGCTGACGAATGGTTGAATTTTCATTTAAATAATGGCCTATAGAGAAATCTATAAAGAACTTCCTTGCAGTGTAAATTTTACCAGAAACTGGTGCTGATGATACTTAAATGCCCTTTTGTTTTGGTTCTTTCAGCATCTTATCAAGTTGAAGAGTCTTATAGTGAAACCTTTGATGGTTATGTCTAACAGCCGCTCATAATTAGTCATGATGTGAATGGATTTGAAGCCAAGCCCTCTAACTGGGATTAATGTCTCCATCTCTGTTTTTCCATCTCTAGTGCATATTTAACCAAATTATCCCTAGCTCTCTTGGTTTTATTTACTCATTAGCCATGCTGTAATGAAGATTCCACAGTGACTAATTCTTCCAGCTCACAAGTAGATTGCTATGTGTCAATGTTGGCATAAGGTTGGGCTGCAGAACAGCTTTCTCTTCTCTCTCCAGCTGCCACCAGAGTGGTGCAGAATTGCAATCTGCCACTTAGTTAAAAGGGAAGGCCTCTTGGGGTTTGGAGCATAAAATACCACAGGAGAGATTATGGAGAGAATAGTGGCCCTTTTGCTATGAGCCCTGCAGCAATTCTGAAGAGATGTTACAGAATCAATTTACTGAAGGTGAATTCATGGAAAACTACTCAGAGGTGGTGAGCATGATTATTTTCCTTTTCTTTCCCTATATGGCTTTTTTATTCTTCCACCACTCAACTTTTCTCCAAACTGCCATAAGAAAGAAAATTTCAATTTTTGTGTTGCTTTCTTCATCCAATATAATTTCTTCTGTTTCTCTTCACTGCAGAGTTCCAAAAGTTACCCCAATCAGTCTGTTTTCCAAAAACCTCCAATATGGGCTTCTCCTAATATCTTATGAGCCTGTGTGTTGTTCTCTCTGGGCACACAGCACTCCTTCCTTCACTTTTTTCTGTTATTACTCACGAAGGTCTATAAACAAGCAAATCTCTCTCAAGTATTTTCACCAAGATCATGGTTTCCATATACAGAGAGGAGCACTTTAAAACATCTGAATATGAATTAGCTTAATACATTAAAAGATTAGGAGTATTTGCCCTTTAAAAGATAATCACATTAAAATGAATTCATAGTTGGGCATGGTGGTGCACAGTTGTAATCCCAGTACTTGGGAGGCTGAGACAGGAGGATCACAGGTTTGTGGTCAGCCTCAGCAACTTAATGAGGCCCTCTGCAACTTAGTGAGACCTTGTTTCAAAATAAAAAGAATAAAATCAAGCTAGGAGTATAGTTCAAAGGTAGAATGCCCCTGGGTTCCATCCCCAGTACCACAAAAAACAACAAAACAAAGCAAAATGAACTCATGGCGTATTTGATATCTTGAATCTGGATCATGGGATCTTTTAAGACACATGTACTGTCCACGTTCCAGGTAAAAATAGGCTATATCCAGAGACTCAGTTCTTATTTTCTTAAAGACTTGCTGGGCAAACTATATGAGTCTTGTCCATGTTATATTGTCTTTCTCAGAGGCAAGCCCTATGACCTCTGCAAAATGAGGAATGCCTGTGAGGAGCAGGAGGAACACAGGTCTGGAAGCTTGGCAGCATTCCAGTCCTGACCCATCATGGCTACCGTTTGACATCAGACTCAGCCTCCTTATCTTTTTAATAGGGAATGATAAATATTGTTCTTCACACAAACAGATGTGGACTTCTATGGAATTTATACTCATCTCTTACAAAATTGAGCTAAATCTGTTCTAATCTTTTCTTTGAAAACATGGCTATCTTTAACCCTTGATGAGACGTTCAGGAAGGTCCTACTTTAGTCTTTTTTTATATATTTTTCCCATTGCCCAGTATGGCAGGAGCACATTGTAAGAGCTCAGAACATTCTTTTAAATACGTATCTTTAATTCAAAAGCATCTATGGAGATATTCTGCATATGAAATCTTTTCCTGGGTGCAATGGGAATGTCAAATGAATAGGAACTTAAAGTCTATTTGAGAGAGGCCCTGGAGAATGACTAATTGCACAGATCAGAGTATGAAAACACAATCACAGAGATGCTGAAGAATCATGAAAAGGAGCAATCGATCATGATGGGGGAAATCTAGGAGGTATTCTTCATGGAGGTGCATTTTAATCAGCCTTGAAAGATGGGGAGAATCCGGCAGGTAGAAGCTCACTGGGAGCTGCATGAGCCACACTCAGAAGAAAGGTCTTCTCTGCCCATACTCTACAGAGAGCAGAGTTGAGTGGGATTGGGCTGATTTTTAACAAATAATACTCTCAGAAGAAAACTTGAAGGTTTGTCATCCATAATTAATAGAGTAAGTATCAGAAGGTTCTCTTTGATCAGATTTCAGAGTTCAAGGAAAGGTCTAATAAATAATTCACTGTCTGTAAGTGTTATGTTAATCTGTAAGTTTTTCCTAGATTTTGTATACACAGAAAGGAACAATAACCCTTGTTTTGTTTTAATGATTTTCAGAAGGGAGATGAGGCAGTTTGGGATGATCTTCCTCGTTAGAATAAGTAAAAGGAATGCATAATTTGATTCTTATAATTTGGCTCATTATTTAAAAAAACAGAGTGCCATGTGGACATGAAATGTCAGCTGTGTCCAAGGAGCCAACATGCCTGGGTCTTTTCTATCTGTGATGGAATTATGATTCTTGGCAGTGAGGGAAAAGGACTCATTTGGGCTTCTGTCCTGTCTTCCCTCCTAGGCCTGAGTCAACCCAGACTCTAAGCTGGAGCTCTCGGAGTTATGCAGAAAAATATAAGTGAGAGCTCAGGAAGCTATTTGGATGCTCTCCAAACACTCAGCAGTGCACAGGACTGTGTATGCAGCACAGGCCAGTCTGAAGACCATGGGCATTTCTCAATGAGCTCAGTCCTCTTATTTCTCAGTCCTTCTTCCAAAAAACATAAAGAGCTTTCATCCTTAGGTTGTTCAATGGTCCCACCACCTTTGGATTAGAGGCAGCCTTTGCTGATGTCCTTTGACACAGATTGATAAAAAAAAGTTTTATACCATACATACTACAGATTGGAGATGGTGCAATGTGGAGGAATGGATTAGACTGTCAAAAAGCAAATATCAGAAGGAGATCCTCAAAAGGAGATTACAGATAGGATATGGATTGTAGATGGTGATATAAGAAGAAGGGTGACTTTCTGATCTGGATAACAATAATACAATATAAATATCATTTTTAGCAGATGATATGGTACCCTGCCAGATGCCTTTGGATCCATCCTCCAGCTACCTTATTTTTTTACTGGTAATAACCCACTCCTGAGACCTTCAGAGGATTGCACTGGCGCAGTAGAGCCAGAACGGAGAGCTGTGGAGCCTGGAAAATTCCTTCCTCCTTCCTTCTGGGCACCCTGCAACCAATGACCAAGTGATGTGAGAGTATGAAAGCTCTCTTTTCCCTCCAGATGGAGGAACTGTGAGTGTAATTTTTTCTTGAGTTCCCTGCATGACCATGCTGTGCCTAGGACTTCTCTGCAACACACTCCTGCTTATGTTGGCCTCTTCCTGGTTCTGCTTCTTCTACCCCTTACTGGTCTCTTCTGATAGCATACCCTTAATAAATCACTTGTATCTGAATCCTAGAGCCAGAATCTGCTTAAGGGAGAAGCTGGTTTAATATCTCATTGCCACATAAACTGTGAAGAAACATTCTCCCCACCTTTGGTTGCAAGAAAGAGAAAGAAGAGATGTTTCATTGTTAGCAAGATGGGCTGCACTAAAAGACAGAATTACAATTCTGCTTGTGGCTGCTACTCTATAGAACAAATCCAAAGAATGATAGAAATATCATCAATTGGATAAAAAGAATAGTGGGTATTAGTTATGATCCTTTGGAAACAGGATTTCAAGAGCCAATATATCTTACTTCCCATCATATTGATTAAGTACCACATTAGGTTTTGCCAGATTACTTTAAGTTGAAAACAAATAGGCTCAAGGAATTAAAAAGATGGTCTTTCTCCTCAGGTAAATAACATAAATAAAACTTCTGTTGATTTTTTACAAGATAATCTCTATATATACTGCCAATAATCCGTTTAAAATTGGTCCATGTGACTGCTTCTATTGCCCACACAAAAAGATAGCAACCAGCACAGTAACTGCAGTGCTTGATGGGTGACAGAGTGATCATGAAGGTGACTGAATGTCAGGTGAGCCCCAGCTCACTGTCAGCACCAAGGAAAATAGAAAAGTGACTCAGGAGGTCAAAATGTCATGGTTGAGTTTGAATTTATCTTAAGAAATTGCATCTAGAATGATAATCACTTGATAAGGGGTTGGAGGTACATATAAGAGAGGAATGCTCTCAATTTCAGATCTTAATAGTGGGGGATTGAAATGTATATATTTCCTTGTTCCAAAAGCCCTTGCCCCCTCCATTCTTAATACTTTTTTTATACTTAGGATAAATATGTAGTGTTGATCAGTATTCATTTGTGTAAGCTGTATGTTCCTGACCATCCGTGGGTGTTGTGGCTGATGTTACGGTTTCATCATGTTCTCTGTCTTCCTACCTAGAGGATTGTTTCTTCTTTCCAAACTCCCCACAGTACATACTCCAGGAGCGTCTTAGTCCCTCTTGTGAAATAGATGGTTTTTGTAAAATTACTTCTGCTTTCAGGTTTACAATTCAAATGCATTCTTATTTACTTAAGAGCATTTTGATATTTAAAGAAGCCCTGCAGTGATTTTGTTTTCAAAACAAATATTTTATTGAATTATAGACAGCAGTTCCCAGGGATTTTGTGTAGCAATTCAGTCTTTTCTTTTGCACAGCCTGAATTTTATCAACCAGGGAACTCAATTTTAGATGTAGTTCAGATATTCGGCAAACAAATACCAATTCAGTGCAAACCGTATATCGTCTGAATCCTTCTCTTCTACCTCTAGAGACCTAGGATGATTGGCTGGGGCCCAGCCACTTCTTCCACTGTGAAAATGGAAGGCTGTACATCAATCCTAATAACGCATTCAGGGAGGGTGATGATGACCACAGGGGATGTCTTTGATCCTCTCTGTCCAACTTGCTTGGTTAGCATCATCTGGTAACATCATATGCTTTCTCCTCTGTGTCCTCCATAATCAAAGCAGTCTCATCCAATTGTGATTGCCTGGAATTTGGCTAATTTCCGGATCTCTATTTTAAAAGTCTTCAAGTTTTAGTCAGGCATGTGGAACATACCTATAATCCCAGTACTTGGGAGGCTGACACAAGTGGATTGCAGATTTGAAGACAGCCTCAGCAATGTAGTGAGACTTTCAGCAATCTAGCAAGACCCTGTTTCAAAACCAAAAACCAAACCAAACCAAAACAAAACAAAAAAACAGAGTGCTGGGGATATAGCTCAAAGGTAGAGTGCCCCTGGGTTCAAACCCCAGTACCACCAAAAAATAAAAAAACCCCGAAACATCAAGTTTTAAAATACTTCCTTTTATCCAAAATGCATAGACTAAGCATGGAGCCTAAGTTGTACCTTGCAGATGAAATTTTACAATGGATTTAAAAAGAGGCATTGAGATCTTTTCCTATCTCTGTAAAATGACTATGTCTTCTTTCTAACCTTTAGGACAGAGATCCATAATTTAATGAAATAGGGATAAATCCAGGAGATTCTCAAATGTAGCCCTTTGCTGTTTAGGTACAAGGGGAAAAATAAAGATCCAGCAATACCTGGTCTTGAAATTCTCTTTCTTGGCCTGTTTCCCAGGACTTTGGAACAGGTTCCTGATGGCTCAAGCTTAGAGCTTGCCAGAGGTTTTGCAATGGCTGTGGTGGCTTCTCAGAATTTAACACTTTATGGTATTTAATATTTTGTTCTTGGCCATTTATAATATTGGGAATTTAGTGTCTGATATTCAAAACTAATAATCTATGCATCCTGAGCAGCTGCTACAGGATAGAGCTAGAAAGTGTCTCCCTGGACTCAGATTTGAGTATGGGCTTCTGGTAAGCATGGCAGATTGACAAAGGCATTTATCACCACTACCTCCTTGAACTTAGATTTGATTAAAATGGAGAAGAGAAAAGAGCTAATGAATGATGTCAAGAGACTTTTGGCAGATAGAAAGTGTGCAGAGAACATCTCCTTTCCTGTGCCACTAGGCGACTCTACTACTATTCTGGAAAAATTGAACCAGGCAGGATATTGTCTCAGAGTGACCTGGTGCAGCTGAGATCAGGGTGGGTACAAACAGGGAATAGGATATTGAGTGAGAGTCTGCATATAGAATGAAGAATGCCTAGTTCCCTTTCCTGCTTAGTATCTACCTCTCTAGAAGTCAGATTAATATTTCTTAGACAGAAGATGTAAGGAAAGAGATGGGTTTGAGAGAAAGATCTTCAGAGACTTACCTTTGCGGTATTTCTGTGAGATGGTCAGTTTCCAGTTGTCAGTAAAAGCCCACAAGTCCACAAATGTGCCCCTGACCCAGGGAGCTTCCAGTCAGCATTCTTAAATATGAATGGATTTGCCAAGAATCACCAAATACTTGAGGAACACTCTATCATGAAAAATATAGGCCAGAAGAAAATGAAGGAGGGGGAAATGGAAAACTACAAGGAGAATAAGAAAATATTTTTAAAACCTTGAAGAGATAGAAGTGCTTATATTTATGAAAAAGGAGCAGGATGCAATGAAAAGTGTAAAACTCAGAGAAGAAAAAGCATATGGAAATGAAAACTGATGGAAGATAAAATTGAGAAACACTTAGAAGACAGAAATATTAATCTCACCAATAAAGTGATGAAAACCAGGACAGTTTATGGTCTTGGGTTGCTCAGGAAGGAAAGCATATCATTTGAAAGTAATAACTTTTATGATTTTCTTTCCATAGAATTATTTCTCTTATTAGTCTTTCTAAATTCATTCAATTGCTTTGGGCTTCCAGTACAATCCTGAGGAGCGGCAGCAATATAGGTTCCTTTGTTCAGCTCCTGACGGGGAATAGTAGATAAACCTCATATTTTTGGCTTACTTCTTGCTATGGTATGAAAACATTCTTTGCACAATTCGGATGTTGCCAATGTGACAGTATTGTGAGGTGGGGTGTTTTAGGCCACAGGGCACCTTCCATGTTAGTGGGATCAAGGCCCTTATGCAAGAAGCTTCGAGCAGCAGGAGCAGCACTAGACTGGCTTGCCCGCTTGCCCTTCCCGCCTCTTGCCATGTGAAGATACAGCAGGATGGGCCTCACTAAATACCAGCAACTTGAGTTTGGACTTCCAGCCTCCAGAACTATGAGAAATAAGTGTCTGTTCTTTATACATTACTGAGGTCCAGGTATCCTGTGATAGCACCACAAACAGACTAAGACACTTAAACAAGTATTGAATTTTATGAAATGCGATGTGCAAGTCTCCAATCAGAAGATCATCTTCCGTTTAAATTGTTAAAACAGTGTTCTATTGGCCCAGGAATAAAGTAAGGGATTGAGAGTCATGTAGAATAAACAGACATATTTTATATCAAGTGAACCCTTCATAAAAATATATTGTACTTAATATAAAAATTTTAAAAGCATACATTAATGATGCAACAATAATAACATTTTTAATTATGACTTGTTCTTTCCATCCTTTAGGACTGAGCTAATTTGGTAGGGGAGAAATAATTGCCTTGAACCTAATTTGTTAATTTAATTTGTTTACATGAGTGTGTGATTATTTTAGCAATATCAAAAGCACTTTAAGATAAAGTTCTGAAAACAATTATAGGGCAAATTAATGCATTTAGCTATAGCACAAAAAATAAAAATTGCCATATCTATCTATCTATCTTTCTATCACTGCAGATAAAATAATCTACTGATTGTGTATATAAATCTACTTGTACAAATTGGCCATATATAGACCCTCACTATGAGCTAGGAAGTATAACTTCTTAAACATTGTAAAACAGGAAAGATTTATGACCTTTTCGGAAAAAGTAAAATCGAAAGTAAGTACTAGATTTGTAGCAAAAGTTCTGTTTATAAGATCCCTGAAAAGAAATACATTAGGATGGTGAGAATCCTGGACTCTGGATCCAGACTGCCTGAGTTTGCATCACAAATCTATCCTGCTGGCTGTATGACCTTAGAAAAGTACTCAACCCCTCTGAGCCTCAGTTGCCTTCTCTTTAAAATGGGAGGTATTAGCCGGCCATGGTGGCATACGCTTATAATCCCAGTACTCTGAGACAGGAGGATCACAGGTTCGAGGCCAGCCTCAGCAATTTAGTGAAGCCCTCTGCAACTTAGTGAGAACCTGTTTCAAAATAAAACTAAAAAATAGGATTAGGGGTGTAGCTCAGAGGTAGAATGCCTCTGGGTTCAATCCCCAGTACCGTAAAAAAGGGGGGTGTATATTGCCTGCCTCATGGGGGTGCTATAAAAATTGAATGAAGCTGGGAGTGGTGGCTAAGACAGGAGGATTGTAGGTTCAAGGCTAGCTTAAACAACCTAGCAAGACCCTCAGCAACCTAGTGAGACCCTGTTTCAAAACAAAAAGGCTGGGGGTGCAGTTCTGAGATAGAATGTCCCTGGGTTCAATCCCCAGTTCCACAGGAAACAAAACAAAATAACCAAATGAATTAATACATGAATTGATACAATGAATTAATTCCCTAGAAGAGTGGCTGATCCATTAGAGGCCTATATATGTCAGCTATTACTATTCACTTTTTGTTTTAAAACTCAACTATGTATCTCTTTTTCTTCATAGATTACCCACCAGGTCAATTTACAGCTTTCTCTTCTTTACCTTTGAAATGAGCATATGCCTGCTTCTGTGTACATATACTATGTTCCCTGTTAGCCAAATAACCCAGTGAGTCATAATAGCAGAGCCCAATGTTGACAGCCTCCTATGTAATAAAACCTGCAAAAATTGCATTATGAGGTCATTGAGTAGTTGCCTCTGTTTCCTATGACAGCAAGTTTTCCACATGCTGGCAAATCTCCTGGTGTGCTGTGGAACATAGCTGGATGCCAGAACCCCTTTACTCTAAATTTACCTCCTATCCTGAGTTGCTTGGTTTCAGGCTTGAGCTTTACTTTAGTGGAGGTATGTTAGAAGGAAAAATCAAACTGTGATGGACAGAAAATGATTAATTTTCTTCTTGAGACTAGTGAAACAGCATAAAATCCTTCCCTGAACATTGAATAATCTATTGGTTCCCCTTTCATATATGATATTGTAATTGTGCCCTTCCTTCACAAACTCAAATTTCAGAACCCAGAAACAATGGAAATAGAAAAATTTGTGATTTGGAAAGAGAAGATTTGAACAATAAGAATGTTCTGCATGTGTGTCCCATGTCTTCTCTTAAAAATAAGAAGTATCCTGCTGCCAGAATGACTGGAAGTTAACCCCCTGTGTCCCTTTCCTACACGAGAGACATTGAGTCAGAGACCTGGCATTGTGCTTACCCAACTTCTTTTTTCTCCTCCTTTTGCCAACTGAAGAGTTTAGGGAGCCCACTGTCTTATTTTTTAACTTCTCGGTTTTATTTTAATTATTTTATTAGTGCATTGCAAGTCTACACCATAGTGAGGTCCAACAAGATGAAAACATACAGGCACATGGCTCTTGGTATGTCTCCATTCCATGCTACTGTCAAACACAGCCTGGTCTCTAGACCTCACAGAGAGTAAACACAGTCTCACTAACTCGGGCATGATGCTAATGTGTAAGTTGTCCTGGAGTATTTTAAATTTCAGGAGATAAAGAGCCTGTCTCTGGCAATGAGATTTTGAACATCAGGAAATAATGGGAGGGCATTGATGGAAGGCCATCCTAGGCTCCCTGAAAATACACCATAATGGGCAACAGCTCTGCTGGTGTAGGGCTTTAAGTTTAGAAAACACTTTAAAATGCTTTTAATTTTTTAATGTATTAATCTCTGCAATGACTCTGTGAGATAAGCTTTATTAATATCCTCACTTTACGGATGAAGAAACTGAGGCCCAGAATACTAAGTGGTTTGATCTAAATTAAAAAGCCAGAGCTTTGCTATGAAGTCATGGGGGCTGCTCATCTCCCTAACTGGTTGTTCTTACTTCATGGGAGCAGATGGGAAAAGTTGAGTTTCTGGGCATTTAAGGACAAATACTGGTAAGAACAGATACTACACTTCATCTTAGCCAAAAGGCAGAGAAGCGATTGTAAGGACAAACACAAATTATAAATAAGCATCTTCATCCTCCATGTTGAAAATAAGGAAAGAGATCTTTTTTCCTTTCTTTTCCTCAGAGTATTTGCTTTAGAAAGCTTATAATTATAAGTACTTTGTCTTCTCTTTGAAAACTGCGTGATTTCTTTTTTTTGAAAACTAAACAGGTCTTTTGTCAGCTTTATGACCTAGCAATGTCTTCTCAAGAACATGGGAACTTGCCGGGCATGGTGGTGCACGCTTGTAATCCCAGCACTTGGGAGGCTGAGACAGGAGGATCACAGATTCATGGCCAGCCTCAGCTACTTAGTGAGGCCCTCCACAACTTAGTGAGACCCTGTTTCAAAATAAAGAATAAAAAATAGTGGGGGTGTAGCCCAAAGGTAGAATGCCCCTGGGTTCAATCCCCAGTAAAAAAAAAAAAAAGAAAAAGGACCTGAGAACTATCTCTTTGAAATGTAACCATCAAAGGAGGTAGCACCACTATCTCCCACTCTCTGAGAGGGTAGGAGCCTAACACCATTAGAAGCCTATGGTAGGTGTCTTGCTCCAAGTTGGAAAACCACCTCCTATCATAAATACATGAGAATTTTGTTTTTCCTCTGGATAAAGCCAATTAGCTTTAAGTGGTCACCCCAATTACTAGGTAAAGTTAGCATGAACTATGTGTGAATCAAGTACTCTTTCTTGAGGGCTAGTTACTATTCAGTTTGAAAGAATGTCTGTGAAGTGTTGTACCCCCTTGGCTACATGAAAGGGTGTGACTCCTTTCTATCTTTGCAATCCCTTAGCAGATCGACTGTGATGTGTATCACATTCTGGTTTGATGTTTATTCCATTACAAAACTATTTTCTTTCTCTACTACTTTAGAGGAGAGATTTTCTGAATCGAGAGAAGATTTGGTCCTTATATTTCCCTAGCATACCCATGTCAGTTTCTTACTAACTTCACTCTTTAAAAAAAGGGGGGGGATCAGGTAATGTTCAGATATCTGAAATCTAAATGTACTCTTTATAAATTTATGCTTGATCATGTGTGTTATAGTTTAAATACAGAATGTCCCCTGGACAAACTCATGTATTGGCAATTCAAAAATGTTCAGAGATGAAATAATTGAACCAGGGCATGAGTCTCATCAATGGATAAATCCACTGAAGGATTAATAATTTGAATGGACTTAATGGGCAGTAATTTAGGCAGTTGGGACATGGCTGGAGATAGGTCACTGGGGGTGAGGCATTGAGGACTATATCTGTCTCTGGTCACTTCCTCTCTCTCTCTCTCTCTCTCTCTCTCTTTACTTTGGCTGTTATAACTGAGAGCAGCTCTTCCCCATAAAGTGCCCTGCCACCTCTGTTTCTGCCTTGGAGCCAGCAGACTATGGACTAAAACCTCTGAAATCTCCAAAACCATGGGCCCCAATAAATTTTTCCTCTTCTAAGTTATGCTTGTAAGGTATTTTGGTCACAGTGATGGAAAAGCTGACCAAAATAGTTGTGGGAGTGTAAATACTGGATGAGATGTTATAATTGCATCACCTTTCACTTAGGATAGGTACTTTACTACTACCTTTCACATAGGATAGATACTTTCTTTACAAATCAGTGAGAATTTTCAGGCATTTGGTCCTTTTTTTTCTTTAAACCTCCCTTGTCAAATAGGTCTATTTATTTTTGCACTTTTTCTTATTCTTTGGTTTTTAATTAATTTGCCCTCTCAGCCATATACAGAACTAAAAAGATGTGGCAACTGGCTGAAACAAATGCCAAATTTAATCAGTTCCTCAATAGGTATGATGAACCATAGAAGCATAGTATAAAGTTGACTTTGGAGGCCTAATGTTAAATTATTTATATTTCTCTTGCTGTAGTTCCCTGTTTTAATATTTTCAGCATGGCTAGGTATATGCACATCCTGCTCGGTCCAACCATGCTGAAAATACATAACTCTTGTCGTGAGCAGACAGTCTTCTACTGCTGCTTTTGGTAGCAATAAAAGATTGATTTTTACCTGGCCAGAACAACAATTGTTTCCAACAAAAATTGTTTGAGTTCAAGTCCAAAGTCTAACACAGCAACTAAAGCAGATCAATGTGGAGAAGCCTTGTGCTTATATGCATTTATTAACTAAAGTCCATCTGAAGTTTAATTGGTCTTCAAAGTGAGGCAATAGATTAAATGTCAAGATGATGATTAGACGACTTTTCTCATGTCTGACTGATTTTCTACCTTGGCATTTATTCAGGAAAGATAAGATTCACTTAGAAGCCAGTCTACAGGCATTTACACATTTTCTATACTGATTAGCTCCACTGTGTTACTATATCCAAACTATTTTTATTAATGTTTGAATTTTGAAGAAAATGTTCCTCTTGGCCGCATTTCAGGGACTGAAAATATCATTGCAAGGTTTCTGAATATACTAGTGGATCAAATTGTCACAGTAGAAGAGGTGGTTTCAAGAAGGGTCCAGGGAGTTCCCATAAAGAGAGAGAGAGAGAACTCAACTCAGGATGCATGGGGTCCTTGGCTTATGTGACCGAAAACAATTTCAGCACAAGCTGTTCAGAGACATAAACAGATTTATTTAGGAAAGTGAGGAATATGCATTTAAAGAAGAATCCGGACCAGGTGCAGTGACACACACCTGTAATCCCCGTATTTGGGAATCTGAGACAGGAGGATTGCAGGCAAGACCCTGTTTCAAAATAAAAATGTCTGGACGTGTAGCTCAGTGGTAGAATGCTGTTGGGTTCAATCTAAAGTACTAAAAAAAAAAAAAAGAAAAAAGGAAGTCAAATGAGAATGCAGGTCATCTGTACAGTGAGAGACAGCCCTTGAGGCTTCTTTTAAGGGAAGCTTGGTGAAGGGTGGGTATGGGAAGGTGTGTGAGAATAACATCCATTCAGTGATCACAAGATCACAAGGCAGGTTATGGTGATTTAGTCTTCTGATCCCTGAAGTGGTCTCCATTGTCTGAATAATTGATATCTCTTTTGCTTATTCTTTAGTGGGATAGTTAATAGTGTTCGAGGTAATTACTATAAGTGAATGAATAAAGATTTGTAAATTTCCCTAAAATTTGGGAGTAACGGGGTCTGATTTAAGGAGTGAAAGTATGAGAAACTTTAACACAAGGCTTTCATATTAAAATTACGTTTTCCTCATCCTTCATGTATATCTCTTTTCTTTTCTATTTCTTTTATTTTTCTATACTACCTCAAAAATACTATAAAAACTAAAACTCGTGTGTGTGTGTGTGTGTGTGTGTGTGTGTGTGTGTGTGTGTATGTTTGAAATGAAATGTAATATGTGATTGACTGGCTCATGGATTATGATCTAACTTTCCCCTCTTTTTATTGGAGTTATGTATTACATAGTTATACAATAGCCATACGTTTATAGTAAAGATGATTTAAATATCTTTATACATGATATTTTTGGTAAGCATAACTGAAAAGCCAACAGAGTGTAGAACAAGTGCATTTTTTTAATCAGAACCAAATTTAAATTTTAGTTTTGTCATTTATCTTCTGTGAGATTTTATGAATCTCAGTTGACTCATGGGTAAATGGGAATAGCAATAATGCATACTTCTTTAGGGATGCTGTGAAAATAATATGCATAAAGTGTTGATAGTGCCCAGCATGGTAACTCTTTTTAAAGATGGAATCTATTAATGTTGTTGCTGTAGAGGAAGTTGGGATGTCAGCCATTTATAATTCTCTGCAAAGCAAGTCATTCAATTTCACGATAACCAAATATGTAGTTAACATAAGTGAGATGAATTTGTCCAAGCAGGTCCAAAAGGTTTGAAAATCTTCTAAGAACTAACAGTGCTTCTCATGTGTTTATGTGCCTGTTCATCACCTGGAGATCTTTTTCAATGGTGATTTTAATTCTGACTTAATGAGTCTGACTGAAATGGAGATTCTGCATTTCAAACAAGCTCTCAGTAGGATGATAATGTGGCTAGCCCATGGACCACACTCTGAATACAAGGATTCAGGTGCCAGGAACCAGGTAAGCTCTTGGGGCACTTATTATCATGTGAATGATAGTTTCTTTTTAAGTTGCGAGAGGAACCCACTTTAAAAAATTACCTATTATCAAATATGGGACATATTATTTTATACTTTTATTGGTACATTATAGTCTCATATCATAATGTAGTTCATAGTAATAGTGACATACATGCACATATCACTTGGTGGACTTTTCTCCAGCTCCCTCCCCACTCCCACCCTTTCCCATAAAGGATATTGAACTTGGCATTGGTATTCTCACAAATGTACATAATGTCAATGGAAGTGATTCCTTCATTGATCCTCCCTCTCCCCATCCCCCACCTTCCCCTAGACCACCTCCCTGATGCCACTGGAGTTTCTCCTCCATTATCTGAAGTCCTTCTGGTATCCCGTTTACTGTCTAGCTTCTGCATATGACACAAAACATACCACTCTGTATTTTAAAATTCTTTTTCCATTTGTCATTCAGAAATTGCTTGTTTACAGAAAATTTAAAATGTACCAGACTCGAATATCCTTGTCACTTGACCTAAATGTTTTTAAAATCACTTCACATTCATATGGCTCACACCTAGCACAGTACCTGGTCAACAATCAACTGTTATGATATATTAATATAACTGTTAATTAACTAGATCTAACCATTTCATAATATATATATATTCTTAAAATATAATATTACACATTATAAATATATGCCATTTTGTCTGTCAATTTAAGAAAGAGAGAATTATTTGTTGATTATCCTGAAGGTTTTAAGCATTGTTTGATGTAGTGTTTTTCTACCTTGGCTATACAAGAATAACCTGCAGGTGTTTTAAAACATTCTCATGCTTGTTCCCTCCCCCAAATCAACTGAATAAGAATATCTGTGAGTAGCTCTTGGTATAGTTTTGAAGCTCCCCAGGGGATTCTAATAGGCAGCCACAGATCAACTGTCAGTGGAGAAGAGCTATCTCTGAAAGAGGGTCTAAGGAGTTTCCAGAGAGAAGAGAACTCAGCTCAGGACAAGAGGGGTCCTTGGCTTATCAATAGATATCTCCCCTTCTTAAACTATTCATTGGTGGGTTAATTAACAGTGCTAAAGATAATTATCAAAAGTGAATGAGTAATGATTTGTAAATTTCCCAGAAATTTCAGAGTGACAGGCCTGTTTTGGGGAGTGAAGGTATGAGGAACTTTATAGTACAGGGCTTTCATAATAATGTTATATTTTCCTCGTCCTTCTTCTCCTTTGTACCTATTTCTTTTATTTCTTCTATCCTACCTCAGAATCATTGTATTATGTATGAACAAACATCCAGACTTTTTTTTTAAACACAACGCACCTGAGTCCTCTTGGTCATGATTTTCCCTGCCCTACTTCCTGCCTGTGTTCAGAATAAATGCTAATCACATCCTAAAAACTTTCTGCTGTAAACTCTGAGCAGAAAATGCTCTGGGGAGATTTTAATTTCTTAATCTCTTGCCATCCTGGGTTCTTTTTCCTGTTTCTCTCTGTTCAGCAGCTTTAAAAGATAATTTTAATTTATTTTATGTTCATTACAAAAATAACACATGCTTATACGTTACTAAAAATCAATCAGGCAAAGCAATCAAAATTAAAATCTTTCTCCCTTTCCATCCTTTATTCCCACTCCATTTAACAAATTCACCCCCTATTACCAGTTTTTGTGCGCTCTCTAGAAATTTTCTATACCTATACCATTATATATATTCTTACATAGACACAAACCATACACACATGAACACAAATCATGCCATGTTATGTTAGCAGCTTGCTTTTTCATTTAACAACATGTCTTATAGATATCTCCACTAGCATATAGAGTTCTACTTTATTCTCTCTCTCTCTCTTTCTCTTTTCTCTTTGCTGGGGATTGAACCCAGGGCCTTGCACATGCTAGGCAGGCACTTGACCACTAAGCTACACCACCAGCCCTCTACTTTATTCTTTTTAGAGGACACATAGCATTTATTGCCTATATCATCATTTATTTAACTAGATCCTCATTAAGACACAGGTAGAATACTTCTAGTTTATAACTGCTGAATTAAAACCAATGCCACAATGGACATCTTTGCATATCTTTACCTAATTTTGCCACTACAACAGTTGCAAGTTTTTATACATTTAACAGCCCCATTTGCCTCTTGGCAGCTTTAATTGGCAATATTTCCCTATGTGCCCTGTTTTCAGCCCCTGCTTCTGCCCTCCTCAATGTCTCACAGCAGATCTTGGTCCTCCAATCACAGGTTTAGTTGCAACCCATTTCTTAGATCTATCCTGAGAGGAGGCTGAAGAAAAGTAGAGGAAGAAGAAAGAAATCTAGATTACATTCTAGTTATTGCCAGGACCATTAGTCCTCAAAACAATTGTAAAAAAGTAGTTATTGTTATTTTGGTTTACCTAGAAAATCAAATAGTTTACAGAAATTGTCTTATTCAGGCAAATGAAGATGAAATTAAGATTCAAAATCCAGGTTTGTATGGTTCTAAGTACCTAGTCTCAGAGTGTTCTTTTTCTGCTCTGCTGTTTTAATCGGCTCCTATTCACTGCAGGTGGTACCAGGGTGACCACCAGGCTCCCATGTCATTTCTTAATTATGGTTTCTCCCTTTATCTTGGAGCATTTCTATTCTGGTAACTGGCCAGTATTGGTGCTCTTTCATGGTTGTGTACACAAGCGTCTTTTGGGGGACTTCGTTTAGCCTTCTAAGTGTTCTAAGACTAGGACCTACCCTCCTGGGTGTCTCATATTTAAGAGCAAGAAGTTACTGCCATTTTGTTTTGCTGCATGGGGATGGAGGCGTTTACAGGAAGTGAGGTGACATCTGAGCTTCTATTCAGTGGGGTTCTGTGTTAAGCCTAGGTTCCCATCATGAAGTCTCTTCACCCAGTTAGGCCATGTACTATAAAACTTCCCCTTTGCAAAGAGGAACAAGATTCAAACTAGTCATAGGTGTAGAGATAGGAAACCAAGGTAGGGATCAAACAAACAGAAAAGGGTACAATTCTTCATTAATAAGTACTAGTCATAGACATTTTGCAAATAGTTTTCTTTGCAATACATGTGCATTGAATATGTGTATAGGAAAAAAACTAAGAATTTTCTGCATATAATAAAATTTTATTTTCTTTTTTTGTGGGATCCCACTTTATTTATTCTACATATAGTGAAGCAGTTTTCTCAGTGGAAAGCAATTTAGTTTTTTCTCAATGATTTTTATACTTTTATTGGCACATTGTAATTATATATCATAACGAGGTATAGAGTGGTAGGAATATACATGCACACAGCCCTTGGTGTGTAAAATTTTCAATACCAGGAAAACAAGATCCCCAAACAGAATAGCTTTACATAAGACTAGCTGAAGACACACAGAAAAGAAATTCATAAGTAAAAAAAAGGAACTTATTTTTTTCATATTAGACTAAGTTTTTTTTAACCATTTCTTCAGGGAGCAAAAATTGAGAATCAATATTAATAATTAGCCCCTTGCTAATCATTTATCTTTTTCCAGGAAACCTGACTCCTTGAATAGTTCCCACATTATCACACTCATGATGCCTTAAAAATGGCTCGTGGTTGTATTGGACAGGGTTCTCTAGATTAACAGAATACACAGAATGAGTATATTTGAAAAAAGGAATTTATCAGATGGGCTTACAGTTTGAAGCAATGTAGTCCCAGGTTCTGACTGCACGTGGAGAGTCAGAGGAACCAGTAGCTGG
>PVJS01017200.1:0-2500 GCA_004027185.1 Glis glis | reverse complement strand
TTTTTAAAAGTAGTTTTAGCAGGATCTTATACATCATAATTATGCTGAGTGTCAAACTATGTTAGGGTTACCTTTTTTAAATCTGTAGATTTTTTCCCCATATTCCAAAGTTTCCCTTCATGAGAATACTTTGTATTCAACTATTCTTTTAACAAGCATCAATCCTTATTATTCTATGTCTCCTGGGCTACCCCAAACTGACATATCTAATCATTAGTGTAGGAGGAGATTCAAGTAGCAAGCAGAGGATGCCTAGAGGGCCCAGAATCAAGGAAAATCATGAAGATGGCACGGGTTCTGCAAAATAATGCAGAAGGTGGCATTTTATCCAAATGCAGGATGAAAAAGAGCCATTCGAATTTGACATTAGTATTAATAGTTAAAATTTTCATAATGAACACTAAAGTAATAATGAGGTCATGACAGCAGAAGCTTCTGGGAATGACCTTGAAGGGGCCACTTGAGACTTTATTTTAATTCAGAACTGAAAAGGAGATTCTGAGTTCTGTTTTCACCCTTCCCTCTCATTCTTGCTACTTCTACTCCTTGGCCGAGGAAAATGTGTTAGTCTCCTGACATGAATCTGAGAACTGACAATGGAGGTTTCAGAAATCATGATTGCTCTAAAGAATATATGTGAAACCTCATAAAATGATAGGCGAATATTAAAATTTATCACCTCTGGCAATGGGATTATAAGCAGTTTTCAACATTTTCTCTTGTCTTTTCTGTGTTTTTCAAATGTCCTACAATAAACATGTATCAGTTTTATAATCACAATTTTATAAATTAGAAAAGAAAAAAGAAAACCACAAGTCCCTCTCATATGGACTATTGATGCAATTGAGTACAAAGAATATTGGCAGTGAAGGTAGAATAACTGCCCACAAAATCTTCATAATTTAAACACTGATGGAATAGTGCTTTAGTCTAGAATAGAAAATGCCTGGTGGATTACATGTGTAAAATATTTGCTTCATCAAAAGAAACCTGTGAAGTAATTATAAATAGTATACTAAATCCATGTGACATTGTAAATCTTAGAAAAGGCAAAGTGGACCATAGTAGTGTTTGCTTTATAAAATTGGAGGTATTTCAAGGAGAATGATGTAGGAGAAGTCACAGTACAATGACCTTTTCTGTGACTTCTTTGTAAAGTACAACTCCAGGATGAATGGACTCAAACATTCAAACATTAGAAGCATGAAGAACCATGGAGATTGGGATGCATGGTGTAGACAGAGACCTCCCTCAGGAATGGAGGAACTTTTCCAGAAAGCTCCTTCATTCTGAGTGCAGAAGTCCCAAGACACTCCCCAGCACCTGGGTCAATGGTTATGCTTTGACCTATTCCCATTATAGCAATATTGCTAGGGAGCACAGAATATCCTAGTTATTTGAAAATCAGTACAGAGACATGATACCCAGTCTTAAAGATACATTGAGCTATATGGAATATTATACAGCTGATGTCTTCTGAAGCCCTTTGGCTAATATTTCTTTAAAGCACCATTTTTTCCCTTGAGTACCCAGAAGGATCCAAACTATGTTTACATTTAATCTAAACCAGTGTTAAGGGGAAATGGAATGTGGGTGACTAATGTAATTATGAAATTTTAAAACAAATATCTCTCGAGCTTCCACATATAAGAAAGAACATACATCTACTCATTTTTCTGAGACTGGCTATACTCACTTAGTATAATATTCTCTAGTTCCATCCGTTTTCCTGCAAATGGCATGATTTTGTTCTTCTTTATGGCTAAGTAAAATTCCATTGTGTGTATATAACAAAGTTTTGTGACTCATTCATCTGTTGATGGACACCTAGGCTGGTTCCATAATTTGACTATTGTAAATTGTGCTTCTATGAACATGGATATGCAAGTATCATTATAATATTCTGATTTCATTTCCTTTGGGAAGATGCCCAAACCAACATAAAAAATTTGTGGTTCTTTTTTTTAACTTTTTATGTTCATTTATTGATGCATTGTAATTATACATTTTGATATATGTCAGGGTCTGAACATCATACATGCACACATTGCACATTTAGCCCTCCCTTCCTCAGTGCTGCCTACAGAGGTGGCAGCCATCTCCCATTTGGCATCATGGCTGCCCTCAGACCTCTCTTAAAGCCCAAGATCATCAAAGAGAGGACCCAAATTTCATCCAGCACCAGTCAGACCGATATGTCAAAATTAAGCATAACTGGCCCAAACCCAGAGATATTGACAACAGAGTGTGAAGAAGACTCAAGGGCCAGATCTTGATGCCCAGCATTGGTCACAGGAGCAACAGGAAAACAAAGCACATGCTGCCCACTGGCTTCGGGAAGTTTCTGGTCCACATGACAAGGAGCTGGAAGTGCTCCTGATTTATGGCAAATCTTACTGCGCTGAGATTGCTCACAGCGTCTCCTCTAAGAACCACAAAGCCCTTGCGCAAAGCCATTGCAAAGAGCAGCCCAGCTAGCCATCAGAGTCACCAACCCCAA